>PVKU01005727.1:0-68781 GCA_004027475.1 Anoura caudifer | reverse complement strand
ATTTCACTTAGCATGATGCTCTCTAGTTCATCCATGCTGTTGCAAAGGGTAGGAGCTCCTTCTTTCTCTCTGCTGTGTAATATTCCATTGTGTAAATGTACCATAGTTTTTTGATCCACTCCTTTACTGTTTGGCACTTAGGTTGCTTCCAGCACTTGGCTATTGTAAATTCTGATGCTATGAACATTATGGTGCATAGGTTCTTTTGAATTGGTGTTTCAAGGCTCTTAGGGTGTAATCCCAGCAGTGGAATTGCTGGGTCAAAAGGCAGTTCCATTTTTAGTTTTCTGAGGAAATTCCGTACTGTTTTCCACAGTGGCTGCACTGGTCTACAGTCCCAACAATACTGCAGTAGGGTCCCCTTTTCTCCACAACCTCTCCAACACTTGTTGTTTGTTGCTTTGTTTATGATGGCCATTCCCACCAGTGTGAGGTAGTATCTCATTGTGGTTTTAATTTGAATCTCTCTGATGGCTAGTGATGCTGAGCATCTTTTCATGTGTCTCTGGGCCCTCTGTATGTCCTCCTTGGAGAAGTGTCTGTTCAAGTCTTTTGCCCATTTTTTAATTGGGTTATTTGTCTTCCTGGAGTGGAGTCAGTGTGAGTTCTTTGTATAGTTTGCAGATCAAGCCCTTGTCTAAGGTGTCATTGGCAAATATGTTTTCCCGTATGGTTGGCTCTCTTTTCATTTTAATTCTGTTTTCTTTAGCCATGCAGAAGCTTTTTAATTTGATGAGGTCCCATTTGTTTATTCTTTCCTTTATGTCCCTTTCTTTAGGGGACATATCCATGAAGATGTTGCTGCATGGAATGTCTGAGATTTTTCTGCCAATGTTTTCCTCTAGGACTTTTATGGTGTTACAACTTATATTTAAGTCTTTTATCCACCTTGAATTTATTTTTGTGTATGGTGTTAAGTTGGTGATCAAGTTTCACTTTTTGTCTATAGCTATCCAGAGCAAATAAATGTCATCTTAATAGACAAAGAAAAGAGGGGATATAAGCCTCTAAGCAGAGAGCAAATGTCTTTCAGGAAAGATGACCAGACACTTAGAAGCGCAGATAGAAAGTATGATAGTGTTAGGCAGCGTAGATAGTAAACCAAGGCAGGGAGGAAGAGGGAGACATCTTGCCCACTAACTCAGCAGTCCTGAACCTGGTCCAATAAGATTATCAGATGTTCCAACATCACAAGAAACACCATGCTAGCACAGGCAGAAGGGATTCCTTGAAATTCTTTATATCCATCTGGGAAAGAAAGCTTTTGAAACTGTGCATTCATCCCAAGGTCTAGAAAGGGAAGAGGAGGGTGTCCACAGCGCCCAAAGAAGAAGCCCATGAAATAATTTTGGTTAATTGCCCACCTCTGCTCACTATCTGCTTTATGAGGGGGCCCTAGTGCTTACAGAAAGAGCCCCTAAATAACTTTGGGAAACTGCTTCAACTTTAATTAACTGCCTCCCATCACATATCTCTTTACAACAGGATGACCAAATGTGTTCTGGAGCAAGATAAGAATTCTGGGTTAAAAATCTCCCGTACATACCTACATTTGAGTAGTCACATAACCCTGGGGGAAGCTGACACCACCTTTACCCACCAATCAATATGTAACTTCTTCACCCCTATCCTGCCAACTATAGAAGTCCTGAGAACAAAAGACCTGATGCTCTTGCCACCTTTGCTTTTTGTCTCTCTTGTTCTTGCTGTTTTTTTTCTTTTTGCCACCCACACTATGCCTATCACCCCCGGACCTCAGCAAGGCCCATTCTCTTCCATGAGAATGTTTCTCAATAAACATTGCTTTCATGGTAATAGACTTGCTGACCTGTAGTTCTTTACTGTGTCAGCAAGAAGAACCAAGTTCTTCCTGTAATAATAGTTTGTGACAGTATTTTGGTATGGTGTCTACTGTTAGTCTCCTCTCCTATAATGAGTCAGTCTTCCCTGTAAAACTTCCATAGAGATGATTTATGACAACTGAGTTCCTTTTGAAGGATCTGTCTTTAAAACAATAAGGGGAGTTCAAGGAAAGCATGCATTTACCATTTTTCAGATGCCTATAGCTCAAAATAGTCAATATACTACCATGGAATATTTTGGGGTAAGATGTACTGAACTCCTACAATCATATTTCAGGGTGGCATATTCTGCTATCCTAGTTGAATATGAAGTCAGAAACTTAGAGTAGGATCAAGACCCATTTGAACATAGAGGGCGTGGAGAAGCAGCTGCCACTGCCCAGACCCTTTTCACTGTTTGTGCCTGATCACACAGCTAGACTACCAGTCCCAGCCCACCTTGCAGCTAGAAAATAATCATGTAACTAAGTTCCTGCCAGTGTAGTCTGAGTGGAAATGGCATGGGACTCCTCGTCTTTCTTTTCCTTCCTATACTATCTCTAATCACTCAATGGTAGAAACCAATGTTTGTAATCCCTCTAGGGTGCAAAACCAATCACAAATTATACTAGCTGTGAATAATTATGTGATTAAGAAATAAACTTTTTGTGTGTTTGAACCATTTTGTTATTAGATAATACCTATAATTTACATGTATTATATAAATTTTTATATTATATATTAATATAGTTGTTGATATTAACATAACTATTTAAATATTTATCACATATATTTATGTATTGAAGTAATTCACTCTACCTTACCTAATACAGGAATTAGCATTTTCAAGTAAAGTACTGCTTTAAAATAACTAATAAAATATGTAGCTATGAAGAACTCACTGGACCCACAACAGTATTACAGAGATAGATTTCTCGGTCTAGGAAGCTGGAAACATGTCTGGTAAAACTGCCATCTACAATCACTGGGAAGGAAGATCAAGTGCTTACTGAGCCTGTTGCTCTGGAAGCAGCAGATGGACTATGTTAGAATACCAGTGCTTACTGGCTGTTTCTTGCTGCTTATAGCAAGTAATTACAAGCAAGGGTTTGCAAGCAGAAATTAGACTTTACAGGATTTTAGAAACTGATTGTTTATAGTTTACAAAGAATAGGAGACAGTTTAAAAGAAGACCATTATGACTTCTTAATTAAACAAAATAGGAACTCAGCCTTGTGGCAGAGACAGATAAAGGTTGTTATCTTGCTACCCTAGTCTTTTGTTTCAGATAGCCTCAAGGTAAAAGCCATTAATTTGAGAGAAAGAGGCATGGGGACAAGGAAGACAAGAAATATGGAAGATACATCTAGGCAAAAACTTAGGACACAGTTGCTGCTACCTAGAACTCCCTAGAAGCAAATAGATCAAAACTCTACCATTATGCTAAGCAAAACAAGCCAGGTGGTGAAAGACAAATACCATATGATCTCACCTTTAACAGGAACCTAATCAACAAAACAAAGAAACAAGCATAATATAACCAAAGACACTGAAATAGAGAACAGGCTGACAGTTACCAGAGGGGAGAGAGGAGGGAATTTCAGGGGAAAAGGGGAAGGGTTTAGAGCAATAAGTATAAAGGACACATGGACAAAAACTAGGGTGGGGTGAATGTGAGAGGGAGGTGGGGAGGGTTGGGGCAGTGGACTGGGCTGGGAATAAAAGACAGAAAACTGTACAGGAACAACAATTAAAATAAAATTAAAAATATATATATGGGAAAAAAAAAACTCTAAGGTTTTGAGAGAATTATATTGCCAATGAAACCGCAAGCCTGGCTGAAAGATGTCTTTAACTGCTTAAGTCGTAAAACATCCCAAGGGCTCAAGACTTGCACCAGCAGCAAGCAGGCTGCAAATGCTCACCACAGGCACCTGTGTGCACTTTCGGTATTACCAGGGGAGAAGAAGCAAGCTGAAGGGAGTTCCTCTCAGACAGCAGCAGGAGAGTCCCATGACCTCTAGTCAAGTAACTTTCTCTACCTTACAAATTATTCCCAGGGTCCTGTCATGGTGTGGGACCAGACTGATGACTGTTTCACATCCTTCTGTTTTAATTTTATTTTTTAATTTAAATTTTACTTTTCAATTACATTTTGCATTCAATACTATTTTGTATGAGTTTCAGGTATATAGCATAGTGATTAGACATTAGACAATCATATTGTTTACAAAGTCCCCCATCCCCACATCTCCTGTACCCACCTGGCACCATATATATGTTACGAGACAAACTTGGTTCTTCTTGCTGACACAGTAAAAAACTACAGATCAGCAAGTCTATTAATGTGCGAGCAGGGTTTCTGAGTGATACATTCTCAAGGAAAAGAATGAACCTTGCCAAGGTGGGGGAGATAGGCAAGAGCTTGGGTGGCAAAAAGCAAGGGCAGCAAGATCAGAGGTGGCAAGAACCGGGGTGGCAAGAGCATCAGGTCCTTTTTCCTGAGGACTCATACAGTTGGTGGGATGGGGGTGAAAAAGTTACATATTGATTGATGCGGGGATGTGACTACCCAATCCTAGGTATGTATGGGTGTCTGTCAGCCCAAATCCTTATCTTGCTACAGCCTCTATTTGTTCTTGTTGTAAGAGAGATATGTGACAGGAGGCAGTTAATTAAAGTTGAGGCAGTTACCCAAAGTTATTTATGGGCTCTTTTAGGGACTCCCTCATAAAACAGATAGTGACCAGAGATAGGCAATTAACCAAAGTTATTTTATGGGCTTTTTCTTTGGGTACTGTGGACCCCCATCCCTTCCCCCTTCAAGGCCTTGGGATGAATACACAGTTTTAAAGCCTTTCTTTCCCAGATAGTGGAAAGGATATATAAATTTCAAGGTGTTAGCATGGCACCTTGATGTTGGAACACCTGGCCATGTTATCGGACCAGGTTCAAGACTACTGAGTTAGTGGGTGAGACATGTCCCCCTCTTCTTCCCTGACTTGGTTTACTATCTATCCTACCTAACAGACAGTCATTATAATATTATTGACTATGTTCCTGATGCAGTACTCTACATTCTCTGACTATTCTGTAACTATCAATTTGTACTTCTTAATTCTTTTATCTTTTTCACCCAGTCCCCTGAATCCCCTCTGCTGTGTCCTTCTCTTTTCAAATGGGAGTTTTGACTGTGGTCATCCTGTCCCTGTTCTACTGCTGCACATTGGGCATGTTTAGAGGTTCACAACCAGGGGTGATTTTATACCGGGGACACGTGGCAACATCTGTAGACAGTTTTTGGAGTCACAACTGTGTGTTGAGGGGGTGCTGCTGCTTCTGGCATTCTGGCATCAGTGGTTAGAGGCAAAGAATGAGACTAAAACACCCTATATGGCATTGCCCCTCATAAAGCACTATTCAAATCCATTTTCTCTCTTAATTTTGCCCTATGAGGTGAGGTGAGTATATAAGTAAGTAGAAACTGAGCAGAAGTGATATGACCTGCTTATTGGGTGGGGTCTCCTGCTACACTGGATATATAGACAAAAGCCTATATGATGATGGAGCCACAAAATGGAAGGAGCCTGGGCATTTCATTCACTACCCACTGACCAGAAATAGCATCTTAGAATGAGCAATTATAGTATGTTCAGGGTCTACTTATTACAGTAGTCCTGCCTGCCTTAATTAAGATGACACTTTAGAATCTGTGCTTTGTATATGATAACATGTGAAGGTCTAAAGACATAATTGGATTCATTAGACACTTTATTTATATTCAAGTTTATCTTTTATTCAAATACATATTTTGTTACTCAGAATTGTGAAAAGGTTATCAACATACACACACACAAAAAGTATGGCCCCTAGCTTTAACGTACTCACAGGCTATTGAATAAGATGCTTAAAATAACAGCCAATGATACAGAATTAAGAGTTCAGCAAACACTTTCCTTTGAAATCCATATTTGGTTTATCCTTATGTCTCCTATACACAACAATAATTATAAACTTAAATGTTAGCCATAACTTTTATATTAAGCACAATCATTCATCTCCCTTGTACACATCTGTGGTAGAAGGGGACATTCTATAGCATAATAAAGAAGAAAAGATCACAGAGGAGAGAATCTGATGTTTCCTTAAGGAGAACGTGTCAAAGACAATCTGCCTTGGGAGCTCTTCCTGCTTACCTGAAGGGGTGGGAACAGGGAGCCATGCTCTGTGGTCAGTAAGGAACCATCTATAGGCTAACACTTTAAAGAGGGCATGATATTTCCCCATTCTGAGAATGTGAGTGTCCCAGAGCAACTAGGATGAAGTTAGGACAATACATGAGGCACAGCTACTACTTAGTTGGCCAATAATCAGCAGAACAAAAAAAAAAGGCAGAAAAATTGCTATTGCTTTGCCATTTTTAACAACTCCCACTATCTGGTCATTTAAAATGAGCTAAACATTGTACTCAGTGCTTTGTATATAATACCTATTTAACCCCCAACACTATTATTATCTATTATTTACTCTGTTTTACAAAACAAGAAAATTGAGGCTCAGAAAAGGAAAATGATATGTCCAAGGCCACACATTTGGTTGTCTGGGAGAAAATAAAATCACTGTGACTCCAGAAATATTTTGACTGTGTGATCAAGCACTGAAAATTTGAAACTCGTCTTCAAGTAGAGGTCATTGGGCAAAAAGCACTGCAGTGTGGAGGGAACACAGGCCAACAGGAATTGATCAGAGTCTGTTCCTGTTAGCTATTACTGCATAACAAACTAACCGTGACTTAAAACATATTTTTATTTTATTATCCAGAGAATTTTGTGGGCAAGAAATTCAGGAAGAACTCAGTTGGGCAGTTTGGACCTGAACCATGTGACATCAGCTAATAGCCGGATGGGAGACCTTGGTGGCACTACCAAGGTCTTTTCGTTCACCCATCTGGCACCTTGGTACATCTTAACCTCTCTATCTCTCATTACTTCGCATTTCCACAGTGGATCAGGGCTTTCACAAAGGAGCCTCAGGATAGACACAAATCTTATGAGATTGCTGGCTTCCAAGGGGGAGAAATATGAAGCTGACAGGACAACTGCGGGCTATGCTCAGAACAAGCACAGCATCACTTCCACCATATCTATCAGTCAAAGCAGTGCAGAAGCTGCCTGGATTCAAGGAGGCAGTGAAATAGACCCCAACTCTTGGTGGAGGAGTGGCCACATTGCAGAGGAACATGAGAAGTGAGAGAAAATGTGGTGTCACGTTTGGAAAAGACTACTTGCTCCACAGTCAGACTCTCAGGAAGCAATGTGGTAGGACACATAGGAAACTGGGACAGTACAGAAAGATTACCAGACTAAACATTCAGGTTTTTCTGACCAAAGACACCTCCAGTTCAGCAGTGGCAAGACAATGCCCAAGTAAACAAACACAAAGGGAAAAACAAGAACAACAGTTTAAAAACAGAGGTGGCTGTGCAATGTACAAAGACATGTGCTTCAGAAAGTGGCCTGAGTGAAGTCATTTAAATGCACAGAGTATTTACATCAGCACCCACATGCCAAATCCTGCTTTAGGTGCTCAGGATACAAAGATTATAAAACAATTTCTAACTTCAAGAATCTCAAAGTCCAAAGGGAACACTATCAGCCCTTTTAATCAGTGTTTTCTCTTGTTACCCTGCAAGGCCAAAATCACGGAAGTACAGGGAGAGGAAGCAAAAAAGAATAAGCTCAAAGAGAATCTTTGCCTCAAAAAACCTGGATTAGAAGAATGTGGTGATTCCCTGGTGAATTGGGACCACTTACTAAATGTGAATTCCACCTAAATTAAACATAATTTAAGCACCTGCATTTGCAAACTGGCAGCTTGGCAGTGCATGGTATTTATACCACCACTCACTCTTTCTGTTCCTACTAAATCATAGCATCATTTCCTCCCAAGGCTATAAATGGCTTTAATATTCTTTTAAATATACTCCAGACAGCCACTAACAATCTATCAAGTTACAATGCAAGAGGAAACCTACCCACCATTATGCTGGTGTAAAGCATTTCTCAGTTAATACTTCAAGTCTAACCTTCTGACTTAATGACTGAACACATCTAAAGACGAGTCCCCATTCAATTGTGGATTTGTCCACATAGCAAATCACCTGAGAAATTTTTTTTAAATCCCATTGCCCACCTGCAGCACAGAACAATCAAACACAACTTTCTAGAGAGCAACAGCATGATTTTTAAGTTCTAGAGATGACATTATGTAGCCAAGGTTGTGACCCATTGCATTGCCAAAACAAATATGCATCCTTGAATTTCTGAACACAGACACTGATTATACAGCAGGGTCCCAAAGGGAGACTTTTGCTGGTTAAGGCATTGTCAGATGATTGGGTTTTATTTTCAGTTGGTTTAAACTTCCAACTGATCTCCAATGTAGAATATTTCACACTGTCTTCCGTGTTTGTGCTGATAAAACTTCAAAATTAATCAGGACATTACAATCATGATTTTGTTGTGTTCTTGATCCTGTTAATTTTTCACCTTACATTAAGCAGACTAGCACAAGGAGTTTTTAAAATACAATAATATTAGATAAAAATTATTAGGCTGTTTTATTTCTCCTCTGGCTTACTTGAAATATTGACATTATTGGAAAAAGTCATCAAACCAAAAACATCAGAGATAATAAAAATGCCCTTATTAGAAAGGAATTTATCACATCAAAATTAATGATTTTCAGCCAGTAACAATGCCACTCTTTGGTTGTCAACTTAACTCAATTTCAATTTAACTGAGCCACTCTATCATCTGAATTAGAGGAACAGACAGAGATGAATTAAGGCGATGCAAAGGCTGCTTATATTATGTGCCCTGGGTAAGAATTAATCATGAAGAATGTTTATCTCTTCATATTCTCTCTTTTTTCATTCTTCTCTTTCTTTCTCTCTCTCTCCCCCCTCCCTCCTTCCCTCCATCCCTCCCCCCTTCCCTCTCTCTCTCTCCCCCCTAATTTCTCTGTCTCTGTTCTGTAAGAATTATCTTTGGTAATTGCACTGATGGAGATGTCATTAAATTTATCTTATTCAATAGCTATGATGTTCATTTTCTTTGTTAAAAAATGTGAAGGGAAGAATAATACCACACTTTTGAGTGAACTATTACTGTTTGAGGATCTGTAGTCCACCTAATGTTATCATCTTTTCCTCTGTCTTCCATGGAAGTTATGGATATTTTAACAAATACTGGAAGAATCTCTGTTCAATTCTTTATGACATTAAAAAGCTTTCTGTTGGTAAACAAAATACTGCCATATCTCCCTTTTTTGTGAGAAGAGTGAAACAAAAGCTAAAGGATTCACAGGAAGCTCATCTTTGCATTAATTGTGATATTGATTAAGCAATCATTTCCTGACAGAATAGATATCAAAGCACCCTCCTAGGCTGTAGGAGTACAAGTATGAATAAGACATGGTCCTTCTACTCAAGAGCAATTACAGCAAAACTTGACAAGTCTGACAACATTCACCCAGACAAAAATTACAGAAGTTAAAGACTAGTGAGACTGACTAGCTATTGGTGACCTCTCTCCCTGAACTTTTCAACTAGTTTCACCAAGGCCAGGCTGTGAAGCCAGCTTCTGAACCTTTGAGTATACTCCCTTGAACTCATGTCTTATCTTGACAACCAGACACTGAACAACTTGAGAGCAGTCTAGTTTCTTTCTGTAACTTTAATAAATTTGGGAGCCTTCAAATGGCTCACTCTCTATATAGAACTATGTTTGAGAAACTGTTAGTAATCTAAGAATAAAAAATAATTGAAAAGAAAACTCATTCTACATTGCCTTTCTATCAAAGAGGATCCATTCACAACTCACAGCAATGCTTCATCAAATCTCTCTTTCCAAAACATCCCTCCTCCTTCTAATTTATTCTCTTCTTTATACTCTCTCTCTTTTCAGTCATTCTCTTTCCCATCTTTTCTGCCATTTTTCTTCATATATATTGCCTTAGTTTTTCCCTACCTTTTTTTTCTTTCTCTCTCTTATTATTGTTCAAGTACAACTGTCTTAATTGTCCCCACATCATACGCATCCACCCCAGCCATCCCCACCTCTCACCCTCGATCCTACCACCCTTTGGCTTTGTCCATGGGTTCTATATACATATTATTTGACAACCCTTCCCCCATTTCCCCCCATTATCCCCTCCCACCTCCCATCTGGTTACTATCAGGTTATTCGTTATTCCATGTCTCCAGTTATATTTTGCTTGCTTGTTTGTTTTGTTAACTAGGTTCCACCTATAGGTGACATCATATGGTTTTTGCCTTACATCACCTGGCTCATTTCCCTTAAAATAATGCTGTCTAGATCCATCCATGCTGTTGTGAAGGGTAGGAGCTCCTTCTTTCTTACTGCTGTGTCATATTCCATTGTGTAAATGTACCATAGTTTTTTGATCCACTCCTTTACTGATGGGCATTTAAACTGTTTCCAGTACTTGGCGATTGTAAATTGTGCTGCTATGAACACTGGGATCCATAGGTTCTTTTGGATTGGTGTTTCAGGGCTCTTAGGGTATAATCTCAGCAGTGGAATTGCCAGGTCAAAAGACAGTTCCATTTTTAGTTTTCTGAAGAATTTCCATACTGTTTTCCACAGTGGCTGCACCAATCTGCATTCCCACCAACAGTGCACTAGGGTTCCCTTTTCTCCACAACCTCACCAGCAGCTGTTGTTTGTTATTTTGTTAATGATGGCCATTCTGACCAGTGTGAAGTGGTATCTCACTGTGGTTTTAATTTGCATCTCTCTGATGGCTAGTGATGCTGAGCATCCTTTCATATGTCTCTGGGCCCTCTGTATATCCTCCTTGGAAAAGTGTCTGCTCAGATCCTTTGCCCATTTTTTAAACAGATTGTTTGTCTTCCTGGAGTGGAGTCCTATGAGTTCTTTGTATAGTTTGGAGATCAAACCCTTTCCAAGGTGTCATTTGCAAATATATTTTCTTATACAGTTGGTTCCCTTTTCATTTTGCTGATGTTTTCTTCAGCTGTGCAGAAGCTTTTTATTCTGCCAAGAAATTAGAAAACCTGGGTAAAATGGACAAATTTCTAGAAAAATATTATCTTTCCCAAAACTGAATCAAGAAGAAGCAGCATGCCTGAACAGACCAATAAAAGCTGGCAAAATCAAAGCAGTAATCATAAAACTCCCAGTACACAAAAGCCCTGAACTGGATGGACAGGAGAATTTGACACAGCATTTAAGGAAGAGCTAACCCCTATCCTTCACAGACTATTCAAAAAAATCCAAGAAGAGGGAGACTCCTAAACTCTATTTATGAAGCCAGCATCATCCTAATACCAAAACCAGATAAAGACACAACAAAGAAAAAAAACTACAGGCCAATATAGCTAATGAACATAGATGCTAAAATCCTTAACAAAATATTGGCAAACCATATCCACCAATATATTAAAAAGATCAAATACCATGATCAAGTGGAATTCATCTCAGTGATACAAGGATGGTATAATATTCACAAATCAATAAATGAAATACATCAAATAAACAAAAGGAAAAACAAAAGTCACATGATCATATCAATAGATACAGAAGAAGCATTTGAGAAGGTACAGCACCAATATATGATAAAAATGCTCAGCAAAGTGGGAGTAGAGGGAGCATATCTCAACATAATAAAGGCCATATATGACAGACCTACAGCCAACATCGTGCTCAGTGAAATAAATGGGAGCATATACTGTGTTCATGGACTGGAAGAATTAGCATCACTAAAATGTCCATGCTACTCAAAGCAATTTATAGATTCAATGCAATCCTTATTAAAATACCAATGACATATTTCACAGATATAAAACGAACGTTTCAAAAATTTATATGGAACCATAAATGACCCCAAATAGCTGCAGCAATTTTGAGAAAAAAGAACGAAGTAGGAGGGATCAAAATATCTGATACCAAACTGTATTACAAGGCCACTATCATCAAAACAGTATGGTTCATAAGAAGAGACACATAGATCTAAGGAACAGAATAGAGAGCCCAGGAATAAACTCAAGTCTTTATGGTCAATTAATATTCAACAAAGGGGGGAGAAGCATAAAATAGAGTAAAAATAGCCTCTTCAACAAATGGTATTGGGAGATCTGGACAGCTACGTGCAAAAAAATAACACTTGACCACCAACTTACACAATACATGAAAATAAACTCAGGATGGATAAAAGACTTAAATATAAGTCATAACACCATAAAAGTCCTTGAGGAGAACATAGATAGGAAAATCTCAGATATTCCATGCAGCAATATTTTCACCAATATGTCCACTAGAGCAAGGGACATAGAGGAAAGAATAAACAAATGGGACTTCATCAAAATAAAAAGTTTTTCCCTACTTCTTACCTTTCTCTGTTTTTTTGTTTGTTTGTTTGTTTTCTTTTGTTTTTTGACAGGGAGGTTGTTAAGCAAAAAAAAAAAATTCTCATTTTCTTCTGCCTTTCTAGTCTCGTCTCTATCGATCTAGCCTCCTGATTCAGGGAAACAAGCAGTCAAAAATAGAAGAGAACAAGAGAAAAGACTTGCAGATACTTTTTGATTAAATAAATGACTTTCTAGCTCATCTCTGAATCCTAAATGCTCAGCAGGACAGTACTTTTCAAAATCTGGTTTTCAGATAACCTAAAGTAGGTATTACCAGGAGGACTAGTTATCATTAGATTCCCCAGATCTCCTGGTTTGAAATTCCACCTCAGCCCTATGGATTCAAAACTCTAGGGAAGGAGTCCAGAAATATGCGTTTTAATGAGCATCCAGAAAGATTTTTAAACAATTAGAGAATCTTGGCCATAGGAACATAAAGGAGTAGGTAGATGATTAAGGGCTGGAGTTTCCATGGAAGTTTGCACGGAAGAGAATGTTTTTCAATCAAGTCTGGAAGAGTGGGCAGGATTTAGATACGTGGAAGGTACGTGGAAGTCAAAGATATTCCAGGGAATTATATGAAGCAGAGGGAAATATGATGTAGTTATAGGACAATGTAAATACCATGCCTTCATAAATATCCAGTGTCTTTTACACCATGAATGTTTATCTTCCACTTTACCACCCTCACTTGTTAAAAATTATTCTTTTTTATTATTTTAAAATAATTCTTGTTTCTGGTAGCTTTGTCATTGACTGGTAATGATCTCCAACTCTTTGCCTATAGTTTCTCATGTATTATATTAAATGACTAAAATTCTAGTTTAATAATCACTATCAGTATTCTCATTTATTTAGATTCTGTGATAAACTCTGGTAATAATATGAACAACTGAAGTGGCTCTAACTCATGCTCTGCTAATGTGAAAACTATTTAGCAGAATGACCCTTCTTGCTGGAATCAGTTCTCACAATATGAGGTATTTTAAAATATAATCTAGTGGTACCTGATCTTCCAAAAATCAAATAAAAGGGTTTAAGAAGATGGCCTTTGCATCATACAGACCAGACTATCTGTGAGTCCCACCTATGTGACCTGAGATGATAACTCTTAATTTTTCTAAGTCCTAGTTTCCCTTCAATCAAATTTTGATGAGAATAATGATAATATCATAATCTTTGTGATGATTAAGTAATATTATATGTAAAGCCATTGACACAGTTTCTGACACATGGTAAATATTTAGTGAGTGATATTTATTATTTAGTCCATTTTCTGTAGGTTAATATATTCATTAACATTGATTAGTGTATTGGGATGTTAGAGATCACATGTTTGGAGGGGGTTGTATAGTGGATAATAGGGCAGTTTCTGGAATCAGGCTGTTGGGCTTCAAATCGCTCTGGACTTCACCAGTATCAGCTAAGTAAACTCAAGCAGCTCACTTACCTTCTGTCTTCAACTTCCTCCACATCTAAAGGAGGTTAATAATGGCACTTTCTTCACAAGGCAGTTGTAAGTATTTAATTAGAAAATCCATAGAGTACATTTAGAATAGTGCCTTAATAATTGTTAGCTATAATTATTATCATATAAACAAATATTAGGTGAAATATACTCTATATTTTGCATTAAATACTGATCAGGAAATTGTCAAAGCATAAGTGTAAATCTCGTAAAACATGACAAACAAATATAGAATGATTATATGACAGATTTATTAATTCATTAATTAGGGAACCAGCAAAATTATAAAGCTGGTCTCAAGGTCACATAAATAACTGAATATTTGTTTATAAGCATTAAAAAATTATTGTTGAAATCAGTTTGCTAGGAAAACTGGTTAATGCCCTGTAGGAGATAAAACCATAATCTCTGAAGTTATTTTCTCTACTATACAGAACTTTATAAGAAAGTATGTAAGTTCTTAGTATTTGGGTCTAATTAATTAGTAAAGGGCAAAGTCAAACACAGGTACGTTTTCCTAAAGAATGAACACAGTTACATTTTTCACCAAGAATGATTCTTGGTGGGACTGAAAGGATGACTTGCAGTGGACATATTATACACACTTCGCCTTATTTCCAAGTTTTGAAAATGTTTTCTTAACAAATATAAAGTGTTGTTACAGTGGTGATTAGGTTATGAATAGCTTGAAGTAGGAATCTTATCTTCTGTATTTTCAGAATTTCCCGAAATATTTATTTAATAACATCTATTGCGTATATATTATGAATTTCCATACTAGGTGTTAAGCATAAGGAGATAATGTAGGAAAGGTATCTGTACTTTAAATGTTTACAGATAATTGAATATATTCAATATATTCTTATTCATCAATGGACAGGATGTGTATTATATTTATCAAAGTATTTAAGAGTCTAGATCTGAAGTCAGGCTGCCTGGATTGGAATAATATGTGGCCCTGTGACCTTTGCAAATTTCTTACTCTCTCTGAGTTTCAGTTGCCTCAATTTTAAAAGGAATATTATTATTGTAGTAATAATGCCTCATAAAATATGTAAGGTTATTAAATGAGTTAATACTTAAAAAAGTGCCTGGAATGCAGTAAGTTACAAGTACCTGAACACAATAATGTTAGCTAGCATTATTATTACTACTATGAAGTACTGCAACTGTTTAACTAGATTACAGAGACAAAACTTGCCTAATCTAAAAATCTTAACAAAAGATTAACATGATAGCTGACCAAATAAAGGTGCTGTATAAATATTTAGTGAATGGATGAATGAGTGAATGTTGAATTTTTGTAATGCCTACATATAAAGCAGCCTGTTTCCATATGACAACTTTTTTAACGTAGTCAGTAAGCAATAGTTAAAACTTCACTACAACCTTTCTGCATTTCTTGAACCTTAACTCCAATAGGTCAGCTTAACACAGCATACCCTTAAATGAGCACCTATGATGTGTAAAAAATTATTGAAAATTGAGTTTCAAACAAATTACTGAGCTGAGACTTAATTATAAGACATAGAGATACCAAACAAAATTGCTCTCTAAATGTTGTTTTGTTTTTAGCCCATTGTTTGTTTATAACCTTCTAATACTTCTTCCAGTTATCAGCAGAAACCACATTTTCTCAAACAATCCATTTGGCTTTCAAACTACAGACGCTTGAATGTGCAGAGCTTATGTGGCTGTAAACGAAGATGTGTGTTATTATAACTGCATCCTAAAGAGCTGAAAACATTCTTTGATTCCAGCCCTTTTTTTTTCCTCCTAAGTTTTTCAAACCCTCAAATTGTCAGCAGCAATACTGAGGTTGAATGGTCCAGAAAAGAGCCACTGCCTTTGAGTCAGAACTTGTTGGAACTTGACTTGCAGGAAGAACACTTCACATCTTTGCCGTTTACGATTTTTCCCATAACGTCTACACAAATGTGCCTTAATCCAGTTTTCTGGTCTAAATGCTTCAGTGCAAAAGAAATCATATTTATTTCTAGCAATCCCCACCTAGATAATATCATTTCTTATTGCAGAGATGATGCCCTTTCTAACTGTCACTAAGGCATCTTAAAACCCCTCATTATTGTGTGTCTTACACTAATTTTGTGGTTATTGATAAATTTTTTGGTTCTTTCATGAGAGAATGAGATTTCTAGGGTATCAAATCCTACTTATTTTTGTAAACCCAATGCTTAAAGTGGGGTCCAGCATATATTAGGCATTTAATAAGTGTTTGCTCTTCATACACAATTTCATTTTCAGGCACTGTCTAGCTCACACTAAGACACCCTATTACAAATTTGACTGCCTCACAAACTCGGGTGGGGTTGACCTAAACTCCACATTGGTCCAAGGCTGTTTTTTATGCCCACAGTTCTCTTTTTCCCCCTGCACCTTATTTGAAACCTTTTTAACCTTTTAGAGCTTATTTAAGCTGCACTCCACCTGACACAGTCTCTCCTTCCTCTGATCTCCTAGGTGCTCACTGTGATGCCACACTTGAGTCCCACCACGTGCTGATTGTCCCACATGTGCTGATTGTGTGCCCCATCATGACATCTTCTTTTCATCTGTGTACTCCATTATACCCCATGCTATGCAGAGAATAAAAGCTCAAAGAATTGTTTTTCAAATGGAATGTGCTCACATCTCATAAGCATCCTCTACCAACAAGTGCAGTTGAAATTCTGTGTAAAATTTGCACCATGTTCTCTGAATAACTCCAGATGTCTCTCTTTTAACCTGTCTTTATTTTTACCTTGGGTTCACTCATATCCAAAGTCAAAGTCAGCAAATGGGAGATCCTAGCACTCAAATCTTTGCTTCGTTTAGTGAGTCCCCCAAGCTGTGCAGTCTCCTCTCTTCCATGTGAGCTGCAGCTCATGAAACTGTTGCCTAGCTGCAAGGGGAGCTGGAAATACAAGAGCACCTTTAAGATACTTGAAACATAATAAGAAAATTCAACTGTTTGATTTAAGAAAAGATTGGCCCAGCAGGTAATATAAAAGGATGGTGGGAATATTGAAAAGAGACTGGCAATAAGTTAGGCTAGAAATACAAAAAATAAAAAATAAAATTATAGAGGATATTATTATTTCAGCTTTGCTTTAGCATTATATGACAACTCTCAAAAATAATACTAATGTAAGACAATGAAAGTAACTGAACAACTTCAGATGTTGTATTTTTCTTTGTAGAAATGGTTACAAAAGGAAAATTACTTTTGATTATATAGCTCAGTCAGAATCTACTTTCTTATTTGGGGGTTGATACTTACTTGTATACCACATTCCGAGTCTGGCAGCATAATGATTTATGGATTGGGCACAAAAGAATAAAGATATTTAGAAATAATCCCTCAGGCCTACAGAGAATTTGGTCAGACACAGGCACCTTAACTACATACTGGGCTTCATACTGGGAGTTGAGACTGGGAAGCCACTGAAGGAAACAACATATCACAGGAATAAGTAAAACTGAGTTACTCTTCTATGAGGAAATCAAGACTCTTCTGCACCCATCAGATCCTTTTGCTCTAGGACAATTTACAGACAACTGTCATTTCCTTGGATCCTATCATTTGGTAAGTTGTGTCAAACTATGAAAGGCCCAACTTATGAATGCTGAAGGTTAAAGTACACAGAAAATAGTTTAAATACTTTTGTGACTTTAATTTCTTAACACTGGGGATAGAAGAACACAGTTTGGTTTAGACACCTTATATACAGGGTCCAGCAGAAGTAAGACCTGCAAGAGTGTGGTTGGTAGGGTAATATAGGTATAATAATTTATAGTTTTAATTTGAACATTTCACCTAAAATGTCATATGGTGTGCCTGAGTGTGATATTATGTTATAGAATTACATGCTTGTGACCTTGTAATAAAAAAGGGGCATTACTTGTGCCAGACCCTGTATTTTACTTAACCTTTGAGTCTGCCTACATGTGAAGACCTGATCATCTTCAACTTAGCTGGATGCTCATAAAAGACCCACTTTCTCTTCTCTGTAAGGCCTCGTCTCCAGGCCTTCAGATTCAGTCGGAAACCACACCCTTGACACACCCTAGTCTCCAGCTTGCTGACTCACTTTTGCAGATCTTCGGACTTGCCACCTCCATGATCACATGAGCCAATTCCTTATAATACAGTTCTTTCTCTATATACACATCCTATTGGTTTTGTTCTCTGAAGAATCTTGACTAATTCCCCACCTTTGAATTATATAATGAAATGTTGTTATCTAAAAGCGTATCTCTTAACATCCTGACTATGTACTGTTTGGGGCAAGTACTTGAATACCCTTTGGTAAAAGAATTTCTTAACCCTTTACTTCAGGTTAACCTTTTTTTCCTTTTCATTAAACAAAAAGAAACAAAACAAAACTGGCAAAGCTCCATAAGAAAAGGAGTATTATACTGCCCAATTGCCCTGTGGTCATCTTTTGAATGCAAAGTTAGCTCTTTATAGGTTACTAAATGGACATTAAGTAGCCACAAACAGAAGGTATCCTAGTTTAGAGGAACTATAACAATTTTTTACTGTTGTTGGCCCAATATTTACAAAGGAAACTTAGAAACATCCTCTGTGAGGCTGTGTGGATATGTGTGTGTTTATAAAATAGGATTTTTACATTTTTTATTTCCAGAAAAGGAATCTTTAAGACCTGTGTCCTAGTGTATCTCCTCAAAAAGGTGCACAGCCAGATCCAAGAGGAGATTCCAAAAGAGGAAGAAGAATGGTGCGAGTTTCTCTACGCTAAACCCCGAGCCTACCACAACTTCAGCCATTTTCCCTCTCGTAGTCACTCAAAGAACATCGGCCAACACACAGCTGCAGTGTAATCCTCAGCAGACTTCTGTGAAGGAACAAGCCAGAGTCACAAAGAGCACCTTTGTGGTACATATCACAATTTAGAAGCCACAGAGAACTACCCAAATTACCATACCCCTAAACTTGCCTTATTGCTGGAAAACTAGAGAGTTCTGAGAAAACTGTCTTTCCCTCAATGGTTCTTGATCCTTGTTGGCCCTCTGATGCTGGCAGAGGGAACATCTTAATGGGAGTGAGGAGGTCTGGGCTCCAGTCCCAATCTCCCTACAAATTGAAACAAGAAAAACCAAAACAGTGATTTTTAAAAAGTATAGAACACCCCGTTTTTAAAATTAAGTCTTAAAAATGCAGAATATAAAATAGATAAAACTGGCAGTCACTGGCAGATATAACAATTCCCCTGGAACCATTAGAGCACAATTCGTAAGACAACGGTCCTGATCTACCTGAAAAGCCTTTCATATACTATGCATTCCTATATCCATTCCTGATCATCTGACTCAAAGTCTCAGAAAATGATACTTTCCACAAGCCCCTGGGAATTCTTCAGATGCCCTGCGGGGTAGTATGAGTCAGCATTCGAAAGTGCTGTAGTATACACTCTCTAATATTCTTTCAAGTGTTCAAAACAACAACCACCACCAAATAAATAACATATGATTTCTCCTCCACAGCACCAGACTATTATCAGTTTTGAGTTACCGTATTGAAAACAGATGGCTGGTAAATTGTACCATCATTCTACCTGAGTTAGGCATGCCTACATGATAACAGGCAAATAATTCATTATTGGCAAGGATTTTTCATCTGTAATATTCTTTGCAAATCTTCTCCTTTTCACCATCAAAAATGTCTGCTTGGTTCTTTAGAATGGTATTATCTCTTCTGAGAAAATGAGAGGGGCCACAAAAATGCACCCCACAAATATAAATGTACCTACTGAGTCATTAACCCAGTGATGGTTACCAAGGAATTGAGAACTCATTCTGGGAGTCACTGACACCAAAAAAAAAATCCACAGTGTCAACTTTCAAAAGGGAAGTAATATCTGTAAAGAAAGTGGTATGCCCCAGGTACATAATAAACATTCAATAAAGTTTAGCTACTATTATTTTTATTGTTTATTGTCATTATCAACATAAATAGTTTAAGATTTTTCAGGCTGTCTAGGTTTGTCAAGTTGTTCAACAGGAAGATTTGTGCGTGTGTGGTAAATAGTTCATAATGTTTCTCAAAATACGCTTTGATTACCCCTCATTAAAAAAAGGTGGGAGAATCTTTTGACTCTCCCGCATAGTTCTCTGCCTTTAGTACATATCAGCATCACCTGAAGGGCTTGTTAAAACACAGATTGCTGGATGCACCTACAATTTCTGGTTCAGTAAGTCCTCAGAAGGGCCTGAGTATTTGCATTGCTAACAAGGTCCCCTGTGATGCTGATACTGCTGGTCCAGGACTGCACTTTGACAATCACTACACTAAAGCCTGCTTTATACCCCCTATTGCTTAGAGGAACGTCCTTTGTAGCCAAGGCCAAAGGCTATGATTCGAGGAGAATTGTCCTTATTATTTTCAATGATGTGTAACAACCCCATTCTGAGCTGAAACTAGTTAATCGAAAGCATATTCAAATGCCCAAGGTCTTTAGGACATACGGTGTAAGGATCAGATAATTTTCTGTTACAAAACTGACAAATACAACTCACGCTCCTTGATGCAGCAAGAGGAATTTATCAGTTTAAGTAACTGGAAAAATCCAAGGCACATGTGGGTGCAGAGCACAACACCCCATGGTCAGAGGCCCCACTCTCACCATCTTTTGGTTGTGCTTGTCAATCCTCCTCTTTGCAAGCTGAGGAGACATAAGTCTCCTGCCACACACAGCTCTCTGTTCAGCAGGCAAAAGAAAAGGCATCTCACAATTTATGATCCACAAAGAAGAGAGATGTACTGTTTCCCATATCCTCAATTGAAATCACTTGGGAGATTAAGGATTGGCCATACTGGAAACACCCACATTTTAGACCAATCACTAGGAACAGGGAAAACAGGTACCAGAATTGGTCAGCCCTTGGTCACATGCTTGATATAGTGGCTGGAAGAAAAGGCGCACTTTAATGGTTGTAGCAAAAGCAAATGTGTAGAGATAGTCTGCCACAATGGAAAAAAAATGCATATCTAACAAAGAAGACAGTGCTGAAAATAGAGATTAGTGAAGAGAGGAGAAGAGTATAAACACTGAAGACAAAGAACCAAGATCAGCAGAGCAGGTAACCCCAGTTCTAGTGAATTCATAGAGCTGCCACAGCATTCTATGAGAAAACTTCTTGTGGAAACCTGTTCTCTCAGTTGCTTGATGATGCCACAACCCTGTCACCACGGAGCCTTCTCCCACCTGGAATTCTAAGTTGTGCTGCCATGATTCCTGAACTATTTAAAGGCTAGCCTCCATTACATAGCAGACGCAGTGATGATATTGAAGAAATAAATGGAGGAAAGAGGAAAGGACCCAACCAACCCAAATTTGGGTAAGTCACATGAGCTTTCTGAGCTTATTTTTTCACCATGTTTATATATACTTTTTCTGATTACTCTTGATGGTACCTTTGAGAATTAAATAGGATACATTTATGATTCTAAAAACTGGCAACAAAAACGTAAATATAAAGTATTCTTACTAATGCTATGTAAGATTTGATGACTCCCTGCATAGCAAGACATCTATTTTTTAAGATAAAATGAATAATTTATTTGGGATAATTTTAAAATGTTATTTAATATTTTTGAGTGTTTTGAAGTTAGACAAGCAATTTTTTTTTTTTTTTTTTACTGTTCAGGTACAATTTTCTGCCTTTTCCCCCGAACCCAGCCCAATACCCCAGCCCTCCCCACCTCCCTCCCATTTCCACCCCCCACCCCTGTTTTTGTCTATGTGTCCTTTATAATTGTTCTTGCAAACCCTTCACCCTTTTCCCCTGAAATTCCCCCCCTCTCCTCTGGTCACTGTCAACCTGTTCTCAATTTCAGTGTCTTTGGCTATATTTTGCTTATTTGTTTGTTTTGTTGATTATGTTCCTGTTAAAGATGAGATCATATGGTATTTGCCAAGACATCTATTAATATAGCAAATTAAAAACACAGCAATGTTGCCTGATTTAGCTTTCCCAACAGCTTGAATGTTATTATTAGCTGTTACTTATTTCTTCACCTAAGCTAGGGGTTCTCAGCCCTGGCAGCGTGTACAAACTGCATGGGGAGCTTTGTAACATTCCAATAGCTAGGCATAACCCGGAGATTTTGCTTAAAAGTGTGAAGGGTGTGGGGGTGGTGGTTCTAATCTTGCTAGGTGATTTTTATGTGTAGTCAGGTTTGAGAAGCACAGACTTCCTCACTCATTATAGCCTCATTAGTATCTAAGTGCTTCTCTCTGTCTCTTGAAAATAGGCTTCTCACTTGACTTCAGGTGAGTTTCTTAAAAGTCAGGTACTGTACACGAAATTGTCATTTCTCTGAAGTCAGCAACCTCCCCTTCAAGAATATGACAGATCACTTTTGTAACATTCTTTCAAGCATAAATTCTCTTCCAAAAGTGTCTTTCTTACAGAGATCTGAACAGAACAAATAAAGTAAAACAATTTAACTGTGTAGCTAAGTTGATGACATACACTAGAGATGAAATTTTTGTCTAAAAGGTTTGTGGTTACTAAGATTTATTTGCTTCTAAATACTTAACAAATAAAGAGGCTGAGGCCACTTAACTCAATCCTGAAAATTGTACTCTAATTACAGATGTACTCTCAATTTAGCTACTCTTTTTTTTTTTTTTTTCCAAAAGTTAGCCACGTTGTGGTAATGGGAGAAAAACCATTCATTTACATGCAGTCAATTAATCAAAATATTATTTACTCTCTACTGTATTCCAAGCAAAGTGTAATTGCTTAACTTACAGGGAATCAGAGAAAGTAGCAAATTTAAAAACAAAGACAAATATTCAAGCTTTATGCTCCCGTGAGAAAGTTAACAGGGGCTGATTTTGTAGGGTAGCATTCCCTGACAGCAATATTATTGACAGTTTGGGCCAGATACTTCTTTGTTGTGGGGCCAGGCAGCAGGCTATTCTGTGCATTAGCATCATTTCTGATCTCTACCCATTGGAGGCCAGTAGAAACCCACCTCGAAGTTGTGACGACAAGAAAACATCTACAGAATCACCAAATGTCCCCAGGGAAGAAAATTGTTCCCAGTAAAGGACTACCATTTTATTTTTTTTATTTTTAAATATATTTTAGTGATTATGCTATTATAGTTGTCCCATTTGTCCCCCATCATTCCCCTCCACCCTTCACACCCCCTCCCACCCACATTCTCCCCTTTAGTTCATGTCCATGTGTCATAAGTTCTTTAGCTTCTACTTTTCCCACACTATTCTTGCCCTACCCCTGTCTATTTTCTACCTACCGTCTATGCTACTTATTCTCTGTACCTGTTCCCCCTCTCTCCTCCTCCCACTCCCCTGTTGCAAATCCTCCATGTGATCTCCATTTCTGTGTTTCTGCTCCTGGTCTAGCTGTTTGCTTACATTGCTTTTGTTTTAGGTGTGGTTGTTAATATCGGTGAGTTTGCTGTCTTTTTACTGTCCTATTTTTTATCTTCTTTTTCTTAGATAAGTCCCTTTAATATTTCATATAATAAGGGCTTGGTGATGATGAGCTCCTTGAACTTGACCTTATCTGAGAAGCACTTTATCTTCCCTTCCATTCTAAAAGAAAGCTTTGCTGGATAGAGCAATCTTGGATGTAGGTCCTTGACTTTCATGACTTGGAATACTTCTTTCCAGCCCCTTCTTGCCTGTAAGGTCTCTTTTGAGAAATCAGCTGACAGTCTGATGGGAACTCCTTTGTAGGTGACTGTCCTTTTCTCCCTTGCTGCTTCTAGAATTCTCTCCTTCATTTGAATCTTGGCTAATGTAATTATGATGTGCCTTGGTGTATTCCTCCTTGGGTCCAACTTCTTTGGGACTCTGAGCTTCCTGGACTTCCTGGTAGTCTATTTCCTTTGCCAGATTGGGGAAGTTCTCCTTTATCATTTGTTCAAAGAAGTTTTCAACTTGTTGCTCTTCTTCTTCCCCTCTGGTACCCCTATAATTTGGATGTTGGGACGTTTAAAGATGTCCTGGAGGTTCCTAAGCCTCTCCTCATTTTTTTTGAATTCTTGTTTCTTCATTCTTTTCTGTTTGGTTGTTTCTTTCTTCCTTCTGGTCCACTCCATTGATTTGAGTCCCAGTTTTCCTCCCATCTCTACTGGTTCCCTGTGCATTTTCCTTCATTTCACTTAGTGTAGCCTTCATTTGTTCATCTAATTTGTGAGCAAAATCAACCAATTCTGTGAGCAGTCTGATCACCAGTGCTTTGAACTGTGCATCTGATAGGTCGGCTATCTCTTGGTCGCTTAGATGAACTGGCTCTGGGGCTTTGATCTGTTCTCCCATTTGAGCCATTTTGGGTTTTTTTTTGTGGTCTGGTCGAGGCTGTTAAGTAGTGAGGGGTGGAACCTTAGGTATTCCCCAAGGCAAGGCAGCCCAGTTGCTGAGTAGTGATGCTGTATGTGGGGGCAGGGTCCAAGAGGGAACAATGGCACTTGCTCTGCTCTCTCTGAGATTCTAGTCCCTTCTGCTGCTTCCCCTTCACTTGGATTATCTGCGTGCAAATGTGGGACCACCTGGTCAGCCAGCCACCTTGCACGGCCTCACTAGGTCTGCACCATTGCCACTCTGTCCCCAAAGGACCACCATTTTAGAGTGACTGCAAAATTCATTATTGTGGTATGACCACCAAATTTAGTCTTGACCAGTTTAAGAAACAATTTTACAGAAAGTAAATATTAATAAGCACAACAATAATAATGGATAATAGTATTAATTTCAATTGTGCTGTCACTGTGTACCAAGCACTCCTCTGGGTTTGGGAATATACATAATTCCATTTAATTGTCACAATGAGGGATTATGTAACTCGCTGATGGTACTATCGGTAATAACCAACAGCTGGGATTCAATATGAGCTCTTTATCCCTTTGGGATAATGTATGGGATCTGTATTCTGCCTTTTTTTTTTTTTTTTTTTTTTTTAAGAAAGCTGGAGCTCTGAGAGGTAGGTAAGAGGTAGAGTATGCGTGTGCTATTGAGGAGACCAGACCAGTGGGTTCCAATGTGTTTTAATATTGAGGAATGAACCTCAGGTCTTGATCTTATATGGCAATGCTGAGATGAAAGCTCTTGTGTTCTAATACCCAGCCCAGAGCTGTCACTGCAGCTCCCCAAGAACATTTAAGAAACAAATTCCTGGAATGGCAGGGCTGGGTTTGGCACAGTGTATAAAGTAGATACCACCCTTTCAGAGTATAGCCCAATAAACTAATCCCAGAAAGTCTGCCTTCCCTAAAAGAAATTTATGCTTTCCCAAATTGATAGCTTTTAATTTGTAAACTATACAGATCTCTGTGGATCCTCACAGAACAAAAATGTCAGCAAATGTGAGTGGATATTGGAAATGTATTAGAAATCCACATAAAATTTTACTTACAAAAAAAAAGATTTCACTGAGAAACAATGGAAAGCAAGTCACCTCCTATACTACCGGCCCCCTTGCCCATTGAGCTCCTGCCACATGAGTCCTTTGTCCCTCTAGTGCACCAGCATTCCTCCTACCACTCGGTCTTTGCCTGCCCTCACATCTGCCAGAAAAACTCAGCTGCCCCACTTCCTGCTCCCCCACCACTCACCCTCAGAAAGGAAACCACATCATGCCTACAAAAACATCAAACCTCTTCTCAAATGTCAGTTCCATGCGGAAGCCCTGCTGACTACTCCGACTAGGCCAAATCCCCTTTATACTAATTCATAATCTTCATCCAGTCCTTCATTTATTCGTGGAATATATTTTTGAACTCCTGTGTACAAGGCATTCCTATTGGCATTGGGGAGCACATGGTATATGACAAGCAAGGTCTCTGCTCCTGAAAATGAGCACATGTTCAATAATATGGAATAAACAATAAGAAATTGATCATTTCTAAACAAAAAAAGGGGTGTTTTCCTGTGGTTCTATTGATATTGAATGAAATTAACAAAATAAAAGAGGGTGATGTGATAAAGCAGCACTATGTTCTTATTTTATGTGGAGTCATAAGAAAAGCCTCTCTGAGGAAGTAACAGCTGACCCAGACCTGAACTGTGAGAACTGAGCAGTGGAAAACACTGGACCGAGAGCATCTCAGGAGGGGAAATAACAAGTGCAAAGGCACTGGCATAGGACCAAAGGTGCTTTGACTGAGGCAGAGAAATAAGGCAGGGCCACTACACATAGAGAACAGAAGTTTAAGGCATTTAAGGTGAAGGTTCATCCAGATAACGTGTTTATTGGAAATGGAAAGAAATTATAGTTTTATTCCAGGAGTGACAGAAAGTCAGTAGGTTTTAAGGAAGCTGATAATTTGACTTTATGAGAATACTACAAATCTGTTGGCTGCTGAGAACATTGTATCAAGGGCAAGAGTCAGAAAGTGAGACTAGTTAGAAGGTTGTTTCTTTTAAATTATTAATCAATTTAATGTATGATGGCTCCAATTAGAATGATAACAATATATATGAAGAGAAGCACTGGGATTAGGGATATATTTTGGAAATTGAATCAATATAATTTACTGATGGTATAAAAGGTGTGAAAGGCTTAAATAAAAGAATCAAAAT
The DNA here is from genome assembly GCA_004027475.1 of Anoura caudifer. Lineage (NCBI taxonomy): Eukaryota > Metazoa > Chordata > Mammalia > Chiroptera > Phyllostomidae > Anoura > Anoura caudifer. Next base: position 42,438 of record PVKU01005727.1, on the reverse strand, counting down.
GGTTTGGTTTTTGGCATGAGCACAGGTGCTGTTTTCTAAGATAGAAAAACTGGGAAGAAGTGTGTGGAGGAGTAGAGGTCATGGGAATCAATAGTTCTATTTTATATCTGTTTTACTCATACCTTAGAGAGTAAAATGGCAATCCTAAGTGGGCAGCTGAGCCCTGAAATGGAGAGCAGTCAGCCTAGAGAAATAGATTTGAGTGTCAGCCTCTGATGACATTATAGCCACGAGACCTCATGAGTTCACTTAGGAAGAAAATAATCATAAGTTCAAAGACCGAGCCCTGGAACACTCCAAAGTTAAAAGCTGAGTGGAGAACCAGCATATGAGACAGAAAATAACCATGAAGTAGGAAAAAAACAAAACTGAAACAAACAAAAAAACAAAAATCAGGAAGTGTAGTGTCCTTGAAGCTATATCAATGAAAATACCCTGAAGACTGAGAAACATCTGCAGCCCTTATAGCAAACCCCTTCAATGAGTATTAGCTGTTTTGCAGATGAAGAAAATGCCCTTTGATGGTCACTCAAATATATGAGCCTAAGGGAGGGGAGTCTCCTGAAGGGCCTTAAAAGGGACGGGGTAATAGGACACTGATTTATTGGAATTTGAAGGATAAATAAATGCATGAATGACAAGTGATCATTTTCCTTGGAGATTGGTCAGCCCAGAGTAATGGACCCTGCATGCAAGAAGATTACTGGACAGAGACTCTGTGCATGTCACAGAGAGATGAAGCTGACACAGTTTGGTACATACAGACCCAAGCAGCAAACATTCCATGGTCGTTGGTCCAGACCTTTTCATCTCTGCCTAAACTCTTTACTCTGTACCACCAAAACTCCAGTTTTTACTGCCATCTGCATTAACCTGGTGAATTAAACCATAGGACTCTTACCTGAGAAGTATTTTATGTGTATAGATATATACATCTATATATATCATTCCATATGTACACATAATGTACATATAGTTATTACATGTACATATACACTGTATATATACAATATTATACAAAACATATAAAATATTACCTGGAAATTTTGTGTGTGTCTGTATATATAACATATGCTATCTATATATGATATATATCAATAAAATATAGTTTTTTCCCTTACCTGATCAATGTAACAATTGTAATAACAGTCACCATTTATGAAGCCTGTACTGTATCAGGCTCTGTTGGAAAATACTAAAAAAATCATGGTCTCTTTCCAGCAAAGTGGTAGAGAAATGACTTTTATAGATAATTTAATAAATTTGCATAACTAGCATAATTAATGTTCCTTTTCCAAAACTTTCTATTGGAAATAATTAACCAAATAACTCTCTTGGTTCTCTGTTTTATCTCAGCTGACTTAGCCTATCTCATTACTTCTAGAGATCTATGTAAAAATAAATTGTAAAGCTTTTTCCTCTTTTTTTCCCCTCTCAGAAATCTCAATTCAGGAGCCTAGCAAAGATCATTTGTGAGCCACTTTCATTTTGGGTTGCTTTTTTCCCCTTCTCACCGTGACTGCTTCCAATTTTCACTAACCAGATAAGCATTATACATGGAGATTTGAGTTTTAAAAGCAAGCTGAATCCCACTTGCTACCCATCACTTGTATGAGTAATCATTCTGCTCCCTTTGGTATGATAGGTCTCAGGAAATTAAAACCATTCCCAATAATGAGTAAATGTAAAATGCCACTTAGAAATGTCAGCTAATTTTAAAAGAAATACTTATATGACCCCTTTTCTGAGACTAAGTTAAGGTATTTTTTTGGATATAAGTGCCCTTTTTCACTTAACATATTTTTTATGGTTCAACAGTCTTTCTAATTAACATTTTTTTAAACTTTATGGCTGTTACCGAAATGTTTCAATGAATATTTTCCTACCTATATATTTTTGTTTTTGGAATTCATGCTTTAAGTTCCTAGGAATAGGATATCTGCACCAAAGAGATCAAACGCCCTTAGGGTTGTGAGTCTATAATGTATTGTCTTCCAAAAGTGCCAGATAATTCACCCTCCTGGTCACAATGCAGGAGTTCAATGGCTCCAACCAAAGGTCAAAATACCAGGCAGGCATGAAACCTGCCAGATGGATTTCACTTTTTGAGGAAAGCTAGCATATATGAGGGTTTCTCAACTTGAAGCCAACACAGAGGAATAGCAAGTCTCACTTCACCATGGAATAGGAATCGCAATCTCAAATGCCCTCACAGTTCTGACGGGGAGTATGAATGAACCAAGCCAGGTGTCAGGGAGTCCGTAAGAAAAGAAGACGCTATGCAAAATGGAGTGTGCGTGCCCCTTCTGTCCCAGCCACCCCCATCTAATGAGCCATCTCCACTCAGTTTTAGCTGAAATGTCCAATTTCAAATGTTGGCCATTAATTCAAATTTAATATGTATAAAGTATAATACTATGTAGACAAAAGGAAGGGAGGAAGTTAGGGAGGGTGGCTGTTTTGAAATCTCTGCATACAAACTTTATAATGTACCATTTGAAATGATCTTTTCTTTATGGCAGGAAGGCAAGTTGCAACAAGAAGATGCCTTGTAAAACTCATTACTAGGATTGGTACTGATAGGAAAAAGTACAAAACAAAAGTGCTAAGCAACCAGCAATATCTAAAAGAAACATCATTCACAATGATTTACAGTACACATGCATGCAAAGCGGAACTAGATGCTGGGCTTTAGCAGATGTCATTACATAACATGAAAAAGTAAGGCACACAAGGCGTTGAACCACTCTTTCCAAATTACAAAGCTGTAAAGCATTCAGTGATCAAATACTAAAAAGAAAAAAATATGTTTTATTTCTTTAATTTTTGTAACCTATTCTCCCCACACACACAGAATGCCTAGGATGCTCAATGCTTTCAGGAGTTACAGGTGACTAATCTTCCTCTCCATTCATTTTCCAAGTGATGTAATTTCTTTAATAATATCAGCTATACAGGATAGTGAGAGGCACTGGTTAGTGTCTTTTTCCAGGTGTACCTTGGCGACATGAGAAAATGAAAGTGACAGCAGGGAGGGGCATAAAAGTCTCTAAATTGGGGGAAGGTATTGACAAGAATAAGTGAATTCAGCCCTGCAACAGCAAACCTTTCCTCCTCATCTCTCAGCATCCTGTACAGGTTATTCTGGCATGTTTTCGGGGAGGGTTAGGAGTTAACTGATAAGCATGGCCTTTGAAGCTATCCACAGGCCATCTGCTGTTAAATAATGTAGGTACAGTGAGAAGAAGATATGAGATTTGGAGTAATAAGGGACAGGAGAGTTATAAAGGCTGTAAAAGAAGACACTTTGCTATCAGGATGGGAACCCAGAGGCATTATTTGTTGGGAATTGTTTCTGAGCTAAGAATGTAAGCAAAAAGGACAACCAATGAATTATATAAATTGCCTTTTACTAGGATAATGAAAGTCTGGGGACTGACAGGAAGACAAAACCAATCCATAAATTTAAGTCATTGTTCCCTGCTGTATTTCTGTTACTTTTTGGCAGAGTCCTCAGTGCCACCATTTTGATAGCTGTAAGTACACTTATGTTCAGACAGTTCACAGAGCTGTCATTTTAAATGAGATACTGGAACAAATATCAGAGTAATTCAAGCAAAGTTAGTCTTCAACCTAAAATTCTTGTATGTCTTGATCCTTAGGTGCATTTTTCCAACATGTCCTTATATTGGGTTGTCCAAAAGTCCATTTAGTGTTTTCTGTAAGATAAAAGATACATTTTTCATTTTCACCAATAATTCTATTGATTTGGATATTTTGAGTGTGTCAGCTATCTCCTGCTATTGGCTTCTAGTGGGCAGAGCCCAGGGGTGCTGCTAAGCATCTTCCAATGCATAACACAGCCCCACAGCAAAGAATTATTTGGCCCAAATGTCAATAGTACCAAGAAATTTTTCAAACCACTTTTGACACATTCATTCAGTCTCAGCACCTTCACCATACACTGCATAAACTTTTTTTTTTGCATTTCAGTTCCACTTTTACCTTTTTTTGAAATAATAAAGCATAATACACCAAAATACTATATATTTTCTTTGATCTTCAATATTAAAATGGCTACACAAAAATTCACCAGTTTTGATAAGGTTTTTTAATGCATGCTGATATGACACCTGACACAATACAATCTAACAAAATTCATTTGAATGAAGTTAAAAGACAGCTAAGCACTACTATAGCCATCATATGGAAAACTAAACAAGCTTTTTGGCCAACCCAAGAATTCCATTCCTCCATTACTAATGTTTTCTAAGCCAGGCTGAATTGATAGAATTCCTCTGCAATGAACCCTGCAACTAGGAAAAAAGTTGCAGTAAATAATCCTCTGCAAGTTCCTTTTATTCAAATAGAACTTTCTCCCTGGCCTTCTCTTGTTTCCTTGATTGATCTAAAAGTGTCTGCTCCCATGACACATAAGGCTATCTCACATTTCATCTCCCCTGTGTATCTCTTCTTCGATTCCCCACCCTATAAATTCAGAGATAAACTGTATAATAAAGATGAATAATCTGCCCTTGAGACATTTATCATCTTGTAGATAGAAGGCATTATGATCACTTAATCATTTGAGTACTTACTGTGTGCCAGGCACTGCACTGAAATCTTGACTGGCATCCATCATCTCAGTTAATTATTACAGCAATTGAATGTATTAAGTGCTATTTTGTATTTCTAATCTGAAAATGGAAAAAATAAGGATGAAAGATATGAAGTAATTTTTCGAGCTTGTATAACTCTCAAGTGACAGATTCAGGACAAGGTCTCAGTTCTGACTCCAAAATCTAGACTCTTAGCCACTACTTAATAATATAAAAGATGTCTAAGAAGACAGTAGTAATGATGATAGCTGATGTTTATTGAGCATTTTTTATGTTCCAGGCTAAGTGCATGGCACTTGACATAGATCATAGTTTTGTTCAATTGAAACAACTACCTTGTGAGGTTGTCACCCCCAATTATTAGAAGATGAAAACCAAGGTGTCTAGAAATTATGCTTTATGAGGGGTCATTCACTGTGGTCTCATTGAGCAGATTGGAGCCGTGTACACAGCAGAACCTGTACTTCTGAGTTTTAGCTGGCAGCTTTGTCCTAGGGTCCCCTTTCAGAACATCACACCATAAGTGTGTTTGAGACCACTTAATATCGAGGGGTCCAGCTCCCAAGTTGATTGAGGTAATGTCTTGTGAGATTAGGATCCTGCATCCTACAGAATGCCTTGCAAATATTGTACTTACTAAATACCTGTTCATTTCCATTTTTGATGCTTAGGGATGAAGTGGTTAACAGTTGGTTCCCATTGATGTTAAGTATTGTTCCCTTATAATGTGAAGCATTCTTTCTCTTTAGAAAAAAATGGTAGCTGTACATTCTAATATTTGATACATCAAAACAGTGGTTATAATGTTATTTTTTCTCATCACATTACTGGGAAACTTATTTGAAAGTCACTAAGGATTAGGACATAATTTTAAAAACAATTATGATTTAAAAGGAGGGTAAGGTAGTTATTATTTATTTATTTGCAAGCATTACTGAGAGCCTATTATATGCTCAGCACTTTGCTAAACCTGCTGAGGGAGACAAAGCTATATAAAGACATATGGATCATTTTTCAAGTAAAACATTAGTTGCAAGCTCCACTATGCAGTGGATAAGCATCTTGCATCATCTACAATTTGTTACCCACTTCATGTTCCTCATTTGCATAAACAATGATCCTGTTAGCAAATGTGTAAACAATGGCTATTAAATACATAAATACACCATAAATATACCCATTTAACTACACTGTTTCTTTTGCTAATAAAATAAATCTCCATTAATAAACTACTTTACACAAATGTAGTTAATACAAAAACTGCATGTAGGCATGAAAAAATGCCTGGAGTGTGCAGTGTAGAAATAATATAGGTATCTAGAAATGAGACACTAGGAAAATTAATCGCATTCCATCAGATCTAACTGCCTGTGGTCTTCATGGTACCATTTTTAAAGAATTAAAAGTATATTTATATTCAAGATCTTTGTGATAAAAATGATAGCTTTACTCTACCTTTGGAAATTATATCTGCAATACATTACTACTTTGTCATAATACATTTTTTTCTATGAGATGCTTTCACTCAGGTGCTGATTATAAAAGCAAAATGAAGTGTGGAGTTTAAGTTATAATTAAAACACTTAAAACCTCACTGCCAAAAAGGGAGAAGTGGCAGTTTTATATTCTCACTGGTTTCTCTAAATAATTATCCAGTCTTCTAACTTCATGCTGGCAATATAGGTAATGAATATAAATCCTTTATATTTGTAAAGCCTTCACAAAATTATTCGCAATAGTAAGGCAGATGAAGTATGCTGGCCAAAACAAAACTGGAGGATTTTTTTAACCTTATTGAAGTATAACATAATCATTCAAAGTACACTAATCCAAGGCATACAGCTACATGAGTTTTCATACCTGTGTAGTCCCCACCCAGATCAAGATCTGGAATATTTCCAGAGCCCCAGAAATTTCCTTCATGGCACTCACTGGTCGATAAGCGTCCCTGCACCTCATGTCAGGGTATCATTAATGTGACTTTTCTTAACACAGATTGCTCTTGCTTCCTCTTGGATGTCCTGTGAGCGGAATTATACAACATTCATTCTGTATGTCTAATTTTTTTTTCACTCAACAAAAATGTGAGATTCATCTATGTTGTGTGCAATTGGTGGTTTTGTGTAGTTAATTCTTTTTTTTTTATTGTTGTAGGTTATTGTATTGCATGCATATAACATAGTGTGTTTATTCACTCCTCTGTTCATAGATATTTTGGTAGTTTCCAGTTTTGTTTAATATGTGAATAAAATATGTTATATAAATGTGTAAAGGTATCAATAAGCTAAAATAAAGTAAGGAATATTCAAAAGACCAAAAGCTAATAAAATTGTAGAATAAAGCTGGCTTTAAACTTGAAGGTAGTGCTGAACCTGAGCTTCAGTTGTCACAGCCTCTCAGGTTTCACAGGATAGAAATGCCCCATCTAAGCAGCCAGAGAAAAGGACAGTCTAATAGGAATCTTTGTCAGTACGCTGGAACCCTCATTTTAGGAGAAAGAGCTTAGCACTACAGGAGCATGAGAAGAAACAGCCCATTATAAAATGTAGTACATGTAAGAAAAAGCTAAATGTACTCTAAAAGTTTATTTGCCCAAGTTAGATCCATATTTGTTTGAGCCCAGTTTTTACCTTCTACTTGATTCTAAAAATCTCAAGCCTAAAAATTTGTTTAATGTTTCCCCAGGCTATTGGTGCCACTTACATACCTAGATTAAAAAAATACAAATCCTTACTAGGAGAATTCGCTTTCAAATGAGGCCTTAAAAATTCTCCTTATGTTTCAAAAAATCATGAAACACAGAAGAAATACAGCACCAGAACAAGACCTAACAGAAATAGAGCAATAAATAAAATCTGTATTAGAATTATGAAATACAGATTATAAAAGAAATGAATATGCTAAATGAAACAAACTAGACATAAGTCAGAACAAGAGAACTCAAAAAGACTAAGCAATTTTGGAGATGCGGGGGAAAGAACGAAACAGAACTTGTAGCAATAGAAGATACAATAATTTAAAATAGGACCAAAAATGAATTTGAAATATATAAATTACATTTAATCAGAGCTTCAAAAGGAGAGGAGAAAAGAAATGATGAACACAATTTTTGAAAGAACAAACAAAGGACAATTTATTGATTCCACATCAACAAAAGGAAAGAAATAGTAACAAAAACTGAATTTACATCTGTATACATCATATTTAATATTCAGAATACAAAGATAAGGAACCTAAAATCAGAGAAGAGATCCATATTGTAGTACTTTCAAATGAATGGTGTTGAACTGGCAGCTGATATTTCTAAAGCAAGAGAGGAAGCCAGGAATGCAACAGGACTTCACTGTGCCAAGAGAGTACTTAGAATTGCATCCTCATCAAAAACATCTCTTTAAAAATTTAAGTATAATTGACATATAACATTATATTAATTTTAGGATATAACAATGATTCAACATGTGTATATATCAAAACATAATTATCACAATAAGTGTGGTTAACATCCATGAACATACAGTTATATTTTTTTCTTGTGATGTAAACACTTAAGATTTACTCTGTTGGCAACTTTCAAACAATGGATACAGTATTATTCATTGTAGTACCCATGCTGTGCACTACATTTCGATGACATTTATTTTATACCTGAGAGTCTGTACTTTTTTACTCCCATCACCCAATTTTGTTCACTCTCCAATAGATTGGAGAGTGAACCAATCTATTCTCTGTATTCATGAGCCCAGTTTTTGGTTTTGTTTTGGGGGGTGGTTATATGTCACACATAAGTGAGATCATATGGTATTTGCCTTTCTCTGATTTATTTCACTTAGCATAATACTCCCACTGGGGGGAGTGTTTTTCTTATTTTCTCTTTTGGATAGTTTGTAATTGGTGTGTAAACATGAAACTGATTTCTGAGTATTTGTTTTGTATCCTTGATACATTACTGAATTCATTTATTAGTTCTCCTAGTTTTTTTGGTGGATCTTTCAGGGTTTTCTGTATATAATGTCATATCATCTGCAAATAATGACAGTTTTACATCTTCCTTTTCAATTTAGATACCTTTTATTTCTTTTTCCTCTCTGATTGCTATAGCTTAGACTTCCAGTACTATGTTGAATAAGAATGGTGAAAGTAGACATTCCTGTCTTTGTTCCTGATCTTAAAGAGAAAACTCATAGATCTTCCCCGTTGAGTATGATATTAGCTATGGGTTTGACATATACATGGCCTTTATTATATAGAGGTATGTTTCCTGTGTTTCTACTTTGCTGAGAGTTTTTTTTAAATCATAAATGGAGGTTGGGTTTTGCCAAATGCTTTTTCTTTATCTATTGACAGGATCATATGATTTTTACTTTTTATTTTGTTTATGTGCTACATCATATTAATTTGTGGATATTGAACCAGCCTTGCATCCTGGAAATAAATTCCATTTGGTCATGGTGAATAATCTTTTTAATGTATTGATTAATTTTATTTGCTAATATATTGTTGAAAATTTTTGCATATATGTTCATCACATATATTGGTGTGTAATTTTTTGTAGTATCTTTGTCTGGTTTAGGTATCAGTGTAATGCTAGCCTTGCAAAATATGTTTGGAGCCTTCCCACCTCTTCAATATTTAGAATAGTTTGAGAAGGATAGGCTTTAATTCTTCTTTGAATGTTTGGTAAATTTCACCTGTGAAACAATCTGGTATAGGAATTTGTTTAATGGATGATTTTTGGCTACAGATTTGATTTTGTTAGTACTTACTGGTATGTTCAGATGTACTGTTTCTTCCTGATTCAGCCTTCGTGTATTGTATGTTTCCAGGAATTTATCTATTTTTTCTAAGTTGTTCAAGTAGTTTCCATATAATTGTTTCTAGTATTTTCCTGTAATCCTTTCTATTTCTTTCATGTTAGTTGTCACTTCTCCTATTTAATTTCTGATTGTATTTATTTGAGCCTTCTTTTTTTTTGGGGGGGGTGAGTCTGGCAAGAGGTTTATCTATTTTGTTTATCATGTTGTGGAGACGGGTCTTGGTTTCTTAATCTTTTCTATATTTTTAGACTCTGTTTCATTTTTAAGTATATTTTATTGATTATGCTACTACTATTGTCCCATTTTTTTTCTCCCCTTTATACCTCTTTGCCTGGTACACCCCTCCTCCAGCATTTCCCCCCACACTTTGTTCATATCCAGGCATCATACATATAAGTTCTTTGGCTTCTCCCTTTCCTACACTATTCTTACCATCCCCTTATCTATTTTGCACCTACCATTTATGCTTCTTGTGCCCTGTACCTTTTCGCCCCTTCTCCTCTCTCCCCCTCCCCACTGATAACCCTCCATGGGATCTCCATTTCTGTGATTCTGTTCCTGTTCTAATTGTTTGCTTAGTTTGTTTTGTGGGAATTTTTTGTTTGTTTTTATTTTTTAGGTTCAGTTGTTGATAGTTACGAGTTTGTTGTAATTTTACTGTTCATATTTTTTATCTTCTTCTTTTTCTTAGATAAGTCCCTTTAACATTTTATATAATAAGGGCTTGGTGATGATGAACTCCTTTAACTTGACCTTATCTGAGAAGCACCTTATCTTCCCTTCCATTCTAAACAATAGCTTTGCTAGATGGAGTAATCTTGGATGTAGGTCCTTGCCTTTTATGACCTTGAATATTTCTTTCCAACTCCTCCTTGCCTGCAAGGTTTCTTTTGAAAATTCAGCTGCTAATCTTATGGGAACTTCTTTAGGTAACTGTCCTTCTCTTCTGCCACTTTTAAGATTCTTTCATTTTGATTAATCTTGGGTAATTTAATTATTATGTGTTTTGATGTGTTCCTCCTTGGGTCTAACTTCGTTGTGATTCTCTGAGTTTCCTGGACTTCCTGGAAGTCTATTTCCTTTGCCAGATTAGGGAAGTTCTCCTTCATTATGTTTTCAAATAAGTTTTTCATTTCTTGCTCTTCCTCTTCTTCTCTGGCACCCCTATGATTCAGATGTTGGATTGTTTAAAGTTGTCCTGGAGGTTCCGAAGCCTATCCTCCTTTTTTTCAATTCTTGTTTCTTCATTCTGTTCCAATTGAATATTTATCTCTTCCTTCTGTTCCATATTGTTGATTTGAGTCTGGGTTTTCTTCCCATCACTGTTGGTTCCCTATGTATTTTCCTTAGTTCCACTTTGTATACCCTTCACTTCTTCTTTTATTTTGTGACCATACTCAATCATTTCTGTGAGCATCTTGATTACCAGTGTTTTGAACTCTGCATCTGATAGATTGGCTATCTCTTCATCACTTAGTTTAATTTTCTCTGGAGCTCTGATTTGTTCTTTCATTTAGGTCATACTTCTTTGTCTCAGTGCACCTATTACATTGTAAGGGGCAGAGCCTTAGATATTTGCCAGAGCAGGGCAACCCACTTCACTGTGTTTTGGTGCTATATGTGGGTCAGAGAGGGAACAATGCTGCTTGCTGTGCTCTCACCCCACTTTCAGTCACTTCCCTTGCTACCCACAAGCAGATTGGGCCTTTCTGGTGCCGATTCTTGGGTGGGTAGATTTGTGTATGTTCTGGTATCCTGTAGGTCCCTCTAACAGACTCTCCTGTAGACTGGGAGTTTCTCCTGCCACTGTAATACCCATAGATTTTTACAGCCAGAGGTTTTGAGGCTTTATTTCCCTATACTGGAACCGTAAGTTTCGTGGTCTGTCTTGCTCCCAAGTTGTGCCTCCCAGTTTGTCCACATGCAAATGTGGAATCACCTGGTCCACCAGCCACTGCTTCACCTACCCAATCTACCAGCTGATGCCTTACCACACATCCTCTCCACCCCGGCTGCTTGTATCCACCCCTCCTACCAGTCTGAATGAATGTTTCTTCTTTAATCCCTTGGTTGTTGGATTTCCATACAGTTCAATTTTCTGGCAGTTCTGGTAGTTTTTTATTTTCAAATTGGTTGTTGTCCTTCTTTTGGTTGTGTGACTAAGCAAAGTTTATCTACCTATGCCTCCATCTTGGCTGGAAGGTAGGCTCTATTTCATATACTTCCACTCTTATGTTTATTATTTACTTCATTCTCTTCCATTGGTACTTTGTTCTTGTTCTAGTTACTTGTTCTAGTTAGGTGTAAAGGTAGATTGTTTATTTGAGATTATTCTTGCTCCTGGAGGTAGGCCTGTATTGCAATAAATTTTCAGTACTGCTTAGTCTGTGTCCCATAGACTTGAGATGTTGTGTTTTCATATTTATTTTTCTCAAGGCATCTTTTATTTCTTCCTTAATCTCATTGCTACCACATTCACTGTTTAGTAGCATGTTATTTAGCCTCTATATGTTTGTGTTTTGGGGCAGGGGTTGTCCTTATAATTGATTTCTAGTTTTATACCATTGTGGTTGAAGAAGATACTTGATATGATTTTAGTATTCTTAAATTTATTGAGACTTGTTTAGTGGCCTAACGTCTGGTCTATCCTTAAAATGATCCATGTGCACTTGCAAAGAATGTATGTTCTGTGTCTTTGGAGTGAAGTGTTCTAAAAATATCCATTAAATCTATCCAGACTAATATGTCTGTTAAAGACACTGTTTCCTTGTTGATTTTCTACATAATTATCTATCCATTGATGCCAGAGAAGTATTTAAGTTCCCTACTATTACTGTATGACTGTCAGTCTCTCCCTTGATGTCAATGAATATATGCTTTATATAAGTAGCTATGTTGGATGAGTAAATGTCTATGAGAATTATATCCCCTTGTTGAATTGATCCTTTTAACATTATAAAATTTCTTTTTTGTCTCTTACTACATCTCTTGTTTTAAGTCTATTTTTATTGTACATATTGCTACTGCAGCTTCATAAAAATTTTCCCATTTCCATGAAATGACTTTTCCATTCCTTTACTTTCAGTCTGTGTGTCATTCCATCTGAAGAGTGTCTCTTTTAGAATACCTATGTACAGGTCTTGGTGTTTAATCCATTCAAGCATGCTATATCTTTTCACTGGAGCATTTAATTCATTTACATTTTAAGTGATCATTAACTGGTATGCAGTTATTGTTTTACTGTGTTCTGATTGTTTTTGTAACTCTTTCTCATTCTTTTGATCTCTTTTTCTTATGTGTTGATGACTTTCTACAGTGTTATGCTTGAATTCATTTCTCTTTATTTCTCATACATTTCTGATAGATGTTTTCGTTTGTGCTCATCATGTGTTTTATGTATACCAAGCTATGTTTATAGTCATCCTTAATATGTCGATTTTTGCTTAAGTTCAAACATATTCTTTTTTAATTTTTTAATTTTTTATTTTCTTTTTTAAATATATTTTATTGATTATGCTATTACAGTTGTCCCATTACCTCTACCATCATTCCCCTCCGCCCTGCACACCCCCTCCCACCCACATTTCCCCCCTTTAGTTCATGTACATGTCTCATAAGTTCTTTAGCTTCTACATTTCCCACACTATTCTTGCCCTACCCCTGTCTATTTTCTACCTACCATCTATGTTGCTTATTCTCTGTACCTTTTCCCCTCTCTCCTCCTCCCAATCCCCTGTTGCTAAACCTCCATGTGATCTCCATTTCTGTGTTTCTGTTTCTGTTCTAGCTGTTTGCTTACTTTGCTTTTGTTTTAGGTGTGGTTGTTAATGTCTGTGAGTTTGCTGTCTTTTTACTGTCCTATATTTTATCTTCTTTTTCTTAGATAAGTCCCTTTAATATTTCATATAATAAGGGCTTGGTGATGATGAACTCCTTTAACTTGACCTTATCTGAGAAGTGCTTTATCTTCCCTTCCATTCTAAATGAAAGCTTTGCTGGATAGAGCAATCTTGGATGTAGGTCCTTGACTTTCATGACTTGGAATACCTCTTTCCAGCCCTTCTTGCCTGGAAGGTCTCTTTTGAGAAATCAGCTGGCAGTCTGATGGGAACTCCTTTGTAGGTGACTGTTGCCTTATTTCTTGCTGCTTCTAGAATTCTCTCTTTCATTTTAATCTTGGATAATGTAATTATGATGTGCCTTGGTGTATTCCTCCTTGGGTCCAATGTCTTTGGGACTCTCTGAGCTTCCTGGACTTCCTGGTAGTCTATTTCCTTTGCCAGACTGGGGAAGTTCTCCTTTATTATTTGTTCAAATAAGTTTTCCACTTGTTGCTCTTCCTCTTCCCTTTCTGGTACCCTTATAATTCGGATGCTGGAACATTTAAAGATGTCCTGGAGATTCCTAATTTTCTTGAATTCTCTCCTCATTTTTTGAATTCTGGTTTTTTTGTTCTTTTCTGTTTGGTTGTTTTTTTCTTCCTTCTGGTCCACTCCATTGATTTGAGTCCCAGTTTTCCTCCCATCTCTATTGGTTCCCTGTGCATTTTCCTTCATTTCTCTTAGTGTAGCCTTCATTTGTTCATCTAATTTGTGACCAAAATCAGTCAATTCTGTGAGCATCCTGATCACCAGTGCTTTGAACTGTGCATCTGATAGGCTGGCTATCTCCTGGTTGCTTAGATGAATTGGCTCTGGGGCTTTGATTTGTTCTCCCATTTGAGCCATTTTTGGTGGGTTTTTTTTTGTTTGGTTGGTTGGTTGTTTGTTTTTTTTTGTCTGGTCACGGCTGTTACGTAGTGAGGGGCAGAGCCTTAGGTGTTCACCAGGGCGGGGCAGCCCAGTTGCTGGTTGTGATGCTGTGTGTGGGGGCGGGGTCTGAGAGGGAACAATGGCACTTGCTCTGCTCTCTCTCAGATTCCAGTCCCTTCCGCCACTTCCCCTTCGCCTGGATTATCTGTGCGGGAATGTGGGACCACCTGGTCAGCCAGCCACCTTGCGTGGCCTCACTGGGTCTGCCTGTTGCTACCCCGTGCCTGGGGTCTGCTAGCCACTGCCTGCACACCTAGGATCTGCCAGTCACTGCTGCCTCCATGTCCAGGTCTGCCAACTTCCACTTTTTCCTGCCAAGACTCCACCCCTCTTACTGGTCTGGATGAATGGTTGTTGGACTTCCATACAGTTCAATTTTCTTTTAGTTCCAGTTGTTTTCTTGTTTCTAAATCTTTGTTGTTATTAATTTTGGTTGTGCGAGGAGTCACAGTGTGTCCACCTACACCTCCATCTTGGCCGGAAGTCAAACACATTCTTAAATCACTGTAATTTTTATTCTCTGCCTCTATGATTTCTTGTCACTTTTTACTTTTGTGTATCTGTGTTTGTGTGTAACCCTTAATGTATTATTGTAATTACATACAATCTCCCTACTTTTGTCTTTTATCCTTTGTAGTAGCTTTATTGTTGATGGATCCGCTACTTTGACTGTTTGCCTTTTTAGTAAGCATTGTTTTCTATATTTTCAAATTTATATTTTTACTTTTTCTTTTCTATTGAAGAAGTCCTTTTACATTTCTTGTGTACTTGTTTCATGGTATAGAACTCCATTAGCTTTCCCTTGCCTTGCAAACTCTTTATTCTTGCTTTCAATTCTAAATGATAGCCTTGATGGGTAAAGTAATTTTGGTTGTAGGTCCTTACTTTTTATCACTTTTAATATTTTGAACTAGTCCCTTCTGACCTGCTAAGTTTCTGTCAAGAAATCAGCTGACAGTCTTGTGGGAGTTCTGTTGTATAAAACTAACTGCTGTCCTCATGCTATTTCAAGATTCTGTCTTTCTCTTTAAACATTAACATTTTAATTATGATATGTCTTGGTATAGGCCAATTTGGGCTTGACTTCTTGGGACTCTCTGTGATTCCTGGACTTGAATATGTATTTCTTTTGCCAGGTTAGGGAAGCTTTCAGTCATTATTGATTCAAATAGGTTTTTAATCCTTGTTAACTCTCTTTTCTTCTAGAATCCCTATGATGTAAATGTTGATACACTTGATGTCCCTTAAATTGCCCTCATTGTTTTTAATTCTTTTTCCTTTTTGGTGTTTTAATTGGATGTATTCTGCTACCTTTTCTCCCAAATTGCTGATTGATCCTCTACTCCATCTGATCTTCTGTTGATTTCCTCTATTTTATTCTTCATTTTTAGCTGGGATTTTTTGTTTTCTATCTCCATTTTTTATGTTTCCTATCACTCTGTTGAAGCTTTCACTGAGTTCATCTATTCTCCCCCTAAGTTCATTGAGCATCCTTATAATTAGTGTTTTGAACTCAGCATCTGATAGATTTCTTGTCTCTTTTTTCTTGTCTCTTTTTTTTATGTTTTCTCCTGTTATTTCATTTGGGACATATTTTTCTGTCTCCTCATTTTGGCTGACTCCCTGTGTTTGTTTCTACATATTAGGTAGATCTACTACATCTCCCAGTCTTGGCAGAATAACCTTATGTGATAGGTGTCCCATGTGGCCCAGTAGCATAGTCTCCCTATTCACCTGAACCAGGTGCTCCACAATTGTCCCTTGTGTGGTTGTGTGTGCCCTCCTGTTAGTTGAGCCTTGATTGTTGTTGGCATTTCAGTGGGTAGGATTGATTCTTAGGGTGACTGTGAGAGCTGGCCATGACTAAGGTAGATAAGCTTTGGTGTGGGTGTTCGCACCACAGAGCAAGACTTGCTTTAGTGGGGCTCTGGTTCCAACCAAGTCTGCCCTTTGTGTGTGTCATCTATGGAGCTGGTTGGATAGCGTGGTCTGAAGCCATCCAACAAGTGTATTAGTTCTGGAGCCTCTTAGGAGGGTTTCAGGTGTAGGCCAAGGTCAACCACTGTTTGTGTCTGTCTTGGGGCCACCTGGTGGGAGCTGGAAAGTGATCTATGGTTTGTTGCTACTATGCTGGTCTTGGACATGCTTGGGAGAGGCTACACAGTGAACCAAGGCTGACTGACATGGGTGCTAAGCTTGGTCCTCTTTGATGGTACCATGTGAGCTGAGGACAGCCACCACTTGTGCTGAGCTTGTGACCACTTAGTTGAAGCTATGTTCCAAGGACATTGCACCACAGCTTATGCCAGTTTGGGGGCCACCTTATGTGAGATACGATGCATGTTGAGAATGGTCACTACTTAAGGCAGGCTTGCTTGGGGCAATTTAGCAAGAGCTATAGGGCACTGCAACAGAAGCCACTGCTTGTTTGGGATTTGTGAACCTGTGAGACATTTTAGGAAATGGCCCAAGGTAGGATGTTTACATGGAAATCCACTGGAAGCAGCTCAAGTTTGGAGTGTAAATTGGGTGAAACAGAGTCTTAGGGAATAACCAGGCAGGGTGAATGGTGTTAGCCAAGTTAATGGAGAGCACATGTTTGATGCCCACCTGTTCCTCCCAACTGGGTAGGGATAAGGCTCAACAAAGAAAAAAGTGGTACCTGCAGGAGCTTCTATCCATGGAGAAAGCTGCCCCAACCCCTTACCCTTTAGCCCTTTCCTGGTTCTACAGCCAGTTGTTATGGGTCTCCTCTTCCTAGCAAGAGTGCCACGGGGTTGGGAGCCTTTGCTTCTTGGGTGGGGGGAGATGGACCTCTGCAGCTGAGATATCCCTCCTGATTCTTAATCACCACACCATGGGTGTGGGATCTGCCCATTCCACATCTACTCCTCTTACCAGTCTCTACATGGCTTCTTTATATACTCAGTTATAGGAATTCTGTTCAGCTGGTATTCATGTGGTTCTGCATGATGATTGTTCTAGAATTTAGTTTTAAATTTAATGTGATCGTGAGAGGAGGTGAGCATAGCATTTTCCTACTCTGCTGTCTTGACCAGAATTCTGTTGATTCTCACCAAACATTTTTCATTTAGCAAGCTTCAGCCCTCATATACTTGCAGGTTGCCATGACTGACTCCCTTGAGGCCACTCCAGAAGCCAGATCCAACACCCAGTGCTATGTGTTTCATTCCAACCTTTTTTCTTATATTCTGCTATTAACCAAGCTATACAATGGGAATCAAAAGCAACACCAAAGTTCCTTTGAATCAAATTTGTTTCAAAGCCCTCCTCATAGTATAATTGGTAAATTGATAAAAATAAAGCTTTATAATTAAACACAAAATTTTGAGTCCTGGATGTGCTACTTATAGGCTATGCAAGTTGTTTAAGCTGTCTGGGTATTGGTTCCTTCATCTATAAAGTATAAATGTTAATATCTACTTCATAGAGCTGTTATAAAGGGTAAATAAGCAGTAAAATAATTAGAGCTGTGATTGGCGCATAAATATTCAGTAAATGTTTACTACTACTACTTTTATTATCAATGCATACAAATGAGAAGATTGGTAAAACTCATTCAGACCACTAACTGTGAATCTACTAGAATCACACTAGGGAAAAACACCATAGCCTGCAGCTACACAGAAAAAGTAAAACTGAGTAATGACCATGATAGATTCAATTAACACAGAAAGCCTGAATAAATAATTTAGAAGTCTATACTTTCCCCTCACTTGTCTAAATTATCCATAAAATTGCCCATTCTCCCCATTTTGATTTGCCTTTCTAGATACCACCAGAAAGGCACTTTCTATACCCTGTTTCGGTTCCCTGACAGTCATACTCAGACATGTATCATCAGAATCTGAATGCATTTTTGTCAGATGTTGTAAAATGCTATTTTATTTTGCCAAGGCAGAGTCAAACAAGAGCTTTAAGACCTGTAGTAGTATTCACTACAGCATATTTATATGGACATTGCAATAAGCAATGATACCACTACAGTGCTATTAAAGAACACCTTCATGTGAGATACTTAAATTTTTTAAATTGTCATCTTCTTGAAGATTGTGCTATACATTTCTGCCTTGCTTGGGGATTTAATTTGGCTATATTTGAGATTAAAACAAGCATGCTATACAAGAAACCTATTTTATATTCAGACAAAACAAAAACAGATTTTGAAAAATGTATTACCTACTTTAGGCTGACAAATAAAAAGCTTCAATTTTCTTAACCTTCTTGATTTTTAGTAATATTTATTTTACTCCTTTTTTTCTACTTGCTGTTAAATACCTTTAAAAATTGAACCCAATGTAACTATACTTAAAGAAAATACAATGAGAGGGGAAAAAAACTTGTACTGATTTCCTTTAGATTCCAATTAGTTACAACACCAAGCACTGTACCCCAACCTTGAGATTTTTATTCAAAGAGTCAGGATAAGTAAATAGGTACCAGCATTTTTAACAAGTATCCCAGATGATATTCTAGTCCAGGGAATTTATGGACCACGGTTTGAGCAATTAATTAAAGTATATATAAACCATTTATGGATCTAAGTCAGGAGAATTTTAACATGAGTCTTCAGTAACTGTGATTTAATATTACAAAATACCTAGTAGTTTATTATTGAAACAGCTTGAAGTTCAAGAATATTTGGATTTAGGGTCATAACAAGCTTATGTTTTCCCCAAATTTTATGAAAATTACAGTTGTCGTATTCAAAAGTAAGTGACTCATTTCTTAGTGCTCATTACATCTTTGCTGATATTCCTACTTTTCTAGTCACCAATCAAAAAAATGAAACCAAAGTTTTTTGACTGGTTTCTAAAAAAAACTCTGAGCTTTATACAACCTTATGTGCTGCTGGGGAAGAAGTGATCACCAAGATATTCTCTTGAATGCTAAAAATGAGTTTTCAAGGAACTTCTCACAAATTTAAAGTATTTCATTTTGAGTTTTGCCTCTATGATTCCTGAACATTTTCTTACTGTTTGAATTTCTTAACAGTTGTTTAATGGCATTCCATGCTGACTCTATAGCTCCAGAATAGCTCTAGTAGAAAAGCCATAGTTGGATGATGTAAATACATATCAAATAATTCAGGATCTAATAATTCTAGTAATTATGAAGCTGGATATCACAGCTAATTTATAACTAGATTTGGAGTTTGAATTTTGCAGAACTGATGAAGAAGTAACTCCTATGCATAATCCAGGGTTAGTGTTGTTTCTTTTGTTGTTTAATGTTTGGGTCTTGTCTATAAAAAGTAAAAAAGGATTTTATAAGCTTTTGGCTAATTTTTTGTCTTTTTAAGTAAATACAGTGTCAGCATCCTCCCTTGGTAATCACAGTTTCTCTTGATTTATTATTTTGGGTTTTCTTTAACACTGAAGTAATTATTAATATTATTTTCTCTCTATTCACTCTCTCATCTAGAGCAGAGGTCAGCAAACTATACCCATGAGCTTGTGGCCTATTTTCCTATTGGAATATCACCATACCCATTTATCTATGTATTGTCAATGGCTGCTTTTGCATTATAATGGCAGAGTTGAGCAGTTGTGACAGAAATCATATGGCTGACTCACAGCCTAACATTTTTACTGTCTTGCCCTTTAAGAAAAACTTTGCTGACCTCTGCTCTGGAACAACAGCTTTATAAGGGCAGGGACTACATCTTGGTCAATTTTGTAATTTCAGCACTAGGCACAAGAGATCAGGGATTCTTGACCTGAGATCCTCCGTAAGTACAGGTTTCAGAAAGTCATTAATCCCCAAAAATTGTCTGCTAAAGTGCATATGCAGTGAATGTGTATATGCTTTTTTTTTCTTGTTCGTATTTTCAAAAGAGAATTTTTCTGGAATGGCCAAGTAAACACCTATGAGACCAACCAATCCTCTCACAGGTAACAACTGTAAACTCTGGGCATAATACAAAAAAAAAAAAAAGAGAGGGAGAAGAAGAGAAAACTTTCTAAAGACACTAAGAGTGAAAAAAACAGGCAGATTCTGGCAAGCTCTCAACACTTGGAAGACAGGAACTAAGGTACTCACTCAATAAGTTCTCTCTCACTCGCTCACTCACTAACTCACTAAGGGTAGTTCCCAATCAGAGCCATGGAACATGCCTAGAACTCTGAAAACTTATGATGTTTTTGGCCTAAAGAACTCTGGGAGGGAGTTTGGGATGTCTACAATATCTGGAAAGGGTAAAGAATGAATGGAGGAGGGTCATGAAAAAAGAGAGACAAGGAGAGAAATCTCCAAATCCTCTGCCCAAATCCCTGGCCAACCTCTGAACCACACATGTGTGGGCCAGACATTAAACAACCCAGATCAGGATAAAAGAACTGAAATGAGGTTTTTGCTGTTATCCAAGAGATGAAGTTTGCACTTTGAATCTAACCAAATTAATCACCTGCTAAAACAAAAAGTTGTTACTCTTGTGAGAAATATAACAAAACACAGATACTTCAACACATAACATTTTCAATGTGTAGGGTATAATTCAAAATTACTCAACGTACAAAGAAACAGGAATGTGTGACCAATACTCAAAATAAGACAATCAACAGAAAACAGCACTAAATTAGCTAAATATTGTAATTAGCAGACAGTGACTTTAAAACAGCTATTATAACTATGATCAGCAAGGAAAAGAAACATATTCTCATAATGAATGAAAAGTTGGGAAATCTTAACAGAAAAACACAAATGATTTAAAAAGATCCAAATGGAAATTCTAGAACTGAGAATTATTATATTTCAAGGGAATATGTGGCTCTTTTCAAAATTAAACTACATTGCCTACTGGCTCATTGTTTATTTGATTTGAAAAACTTGGGTTTGTTCTTCTCTAAAGAAGGAATATGTCATAACAGGAAAAGTTCTGAAACACTTTTGAGGGTAAAATTTTCAATCTGTAAGAAAGCAACCACTGTTGCCTTAATAAATTAACCTTGAACAATGTACTTTATGTCTCTGTACCTATTTTCTTTGGCTGAAAATGGGTCCAATAATGGTACTTCTGTATAATATTCTAAGCACAATTTCTATAACCTGATAATTGTTTAATAAACTTTATGATGATGATAATGATTTTTAATTGGGATCTGAAAGTATCTTCTCTAGAACATTAAAGTAGATAATATTCTGGCTGGGTTTTAAGAGCTATCTGAAGGACCAGATAAAGTAACATAAGGAGAGATTTCCCAAAGTAAAGTGTCTGAGACTTTGTCTGGAATCCTCTGCAGAATTTGTCCACATCTGATTAGCTTTTGACATATATCCCTTTCCTTTCCATTTAATGTTAATATTCTTTGTCAAATGATTCCACTAAAGTGTCTTGTTAACACTGAAATAATAGTGAAATTATGAATTTCTACATGCTGACTTACATAACAGTAGTCTTGTTGAAATCATTTGGTGTGCATGTGACTGTCATATGTATTTTAAAAGACCGAAAGCAAATGACAGTTTCTGATCTGTCATGTCACTATCATTGATGTTTGAGAGAATTGTGGGGTCTGCTCTCTTGAGACATGTATTTCACATGTTTGACACTCACTGATAGCAGTTATAATTATAGTATATAGTGAATGGAAATAGAATTCTCAACTGCTCATCAAGCAGGTCTTCCCAGCCCTCCTCCCCTACAGAAACTGAGAGATATTTTCAGAACATAAATATCCAATCAATCCTGCCATTAACCTCAGGCAATTTTTCCAAGATGTTACTTAAATTATAGGAATGCTTAGTAATGGTACTAAACATGAAACAAGATTGTCTTTCTGCCCTCTTATAGCTCCTTTGGAAAAGAAACTTTTTAAAAATACATTTTATTGATTGTGCTATTACAGTTCCATTTTTTTCTCTGCTTTACTCCCCTCCATCCTGCACCCCCTTTCCCACCAGCATTCCCCCACCTTAGTTCATGTTCATGGGTTGTACATATAAGTTCTTTGGCTTCTTCATTTCCCATACTAAACCTCCCCTGTCTATTTTGTACCTACCATTTATGCTTCTTACTTCCTGTACCTTATCCCCCATTTTCCCCCTGCCACCCCTGCTGATAATCCTCCATGTGATCTCCATTTCTTTGATTCTGTTCCTGTTCTAATTGTTTGCTTAGTGTTTTTTTAGGTTCAGTTGTTAATAATTGTGAGTTTGTTGTCATTTTACTGTTCATATTTTTGATCATCTTTTTCTTACATAAGTCCCTTTAACATCTCATATAATAAGGGCTTGGTGATGATGAACTCCTTGAACTTGAACTTACTTGGGAATCACTTTATCTGCCCTTCTATTATAAATGATAACTTTGCTGGATAGAGTAATCTTGGGTGTAGGTCCTTGCCTTTCATAACTTGGAATACTTCTTCCAAGCCCCTTCTTACCTGCAAAGTTTCTTTTGAGAAATCAGCTGATAGACTTATGGGAACTTCTTTGTAGGTAACTGTCTCCTTTTCTCTTCCTGCTTTTAAGATTCTCTCCTTATCTTTAATCTTGGGTAATGTAATTATGATGTGCATTGGTGTGTGCTTCCTTAAGTCCAACCTCTTTGGGACTCTCTGAGCTTCCTGGGCTTCCTGGAAGTCTATTTCCTTTGCCAGATTGGAGAAGTTGTCCTTCATTATGTTTTCAGATAAGTTTTCAATTTCTTGCTCATCCTCTGCTCCTTCTGGCACTCCTATGATTCAGATGTTGGAACGTTTAAAGTTGTCCCAGAGGATCCTAAGACTCTTCTCATTTTTTTTTAACTCTTATTTCTTCATTCTGTTCTGGTTGAATGTTAACTTTTTCCTTCTGTTCCAAACCATTGATTTGAGTCCCAGATTCCTTCCCATCACTGTTCGTTCCCTGTACATTTTCCTTTATTTCACTTTTCATAGCCTTCACTTTTTCCTCTACTTCATGACCATACCCAACCATTTCTGTGAGCATCCTGATTACCAGTGTTTTGAACTCTGCATCTGATAGGTTGGCTATCTCTTCATCACTAATTTTAATTTTTTCTGGAGCTCTGATTTGTTCTTTCATTTGGGCCTTACTTCTTTGTCTTGGTGCTCCTGGTATGTAGTGAGGGGCAGAGCCTTAGGTATTCACTAGGATGGGGCAACCCACTTGGTTGCCTTGTGGTGCTGTATGTAGGGGAGGGGTCTGAGAGGGAACACTGGTACTTGCTTGGCTCTCAGCCAGTTTTCAGTCACTTCCCCTGCTATCCACAAGTAAATTGGGCCCTTCTGGTGCTGATTCCCAGCTGGGTGGGTTTGTGTACATTCTAGGACCCTGTGGGTCTCTCCAATGAACCCTCCTGTGAGGCTGGGGATTTCTCCCACCACCACAACCCCCATAGGTTTTTTCAATTAGAGGTTTTGAGGCTTTATTTCCCTGAGCTGGAACCCTGGGTTGTATGGTCTGTCTTGCTCCCCAGTTGTTCCTCCCAGTTTATCCGCACACAAACGTGGGACCACCCACTCCACCAGCCACTGCCTTGTGGCATGTCCTTTTCACCCTGGCTGCCCGTCTCTGCCCCTCCTATGGTCTGGATGAATGTTTCTTCTTTAACTCCTTGTTTGTTAGACTTCCATGCAGTTTGATTTTTCTGGCAGTTCTGGTTATTTTATGTTTTTCAATTTGTTGTTGTCCTTCTTTGGTTGTGCAAGGAGGCAAAGTATATCTACCTATGCCTTCATTTTGGCCAGAAGTCTGGAAAAGGAACTTTTGAAAGCTAAAGGGTGAAGTCTTTATACAGACAGGAATGGGATCACTTGTTTAACACATATTTATCAGTTACTTTTATGTGTCAGTGATTATACTAGGTAGCAGGAGAACACAAACCAGTGAGACATATGCCTAGTACCAAGTTCTCCCTGATTAGTGGGAAAGCTGAATTAAGTGTTTTGAAACTTATGAGCCAGATATCTGCTATAACATATACAAACATTTTAATTAATTGTCATAAGCATCCAGGTAAGTCAGGTTGACAGACTACACTTAGATCACCGATATGTTCACCCTGGACATGAGGGTTTTATCTACCCAGAGTAAAGAGCTTATTTTCATAATTCACATGTAAGTGTCATGTGGACTAAAATAGGCCTGGGTGTGACAGTGTTTGCCTTTACTTTGCTTTACTTACTTTCTTTGTTATATACAGCAAACTGTGGCTTCAAGTGTCTTGATATATTTTAAGAGATTCTGAGGCCCAGCATGGGTTATGTCAATTAAATCATAAAATTATTCTTAAATAATTTTTACTTCTCATTTATAGTTGTCATACAAAATTTTTATTTACAGTTGGCATTCTGTACTACATTAGTTTCAGCTGTACAGCACAGTGATTAGACATTTATGTAACTTTCAAAGTGATCACTCCAGTAAGGCTAGTACCCATCTGACACCACACATAGTTATTATGATATTACTGACTATATTCCCTACGCTTACTTTACATCCCTGTGACTCTTTTCTAACTGGAAATTTGTACTTCTTAATTCCTTCACCTTTTTTACCCAACCTTCAAACCCCCTTCCAACTGCCAGTCATTGATTTGATCTCTATGTCTCTGAGTTGTTTCTGTTTTGTTTGTTCATTTATTTTTTATATTTCACATATAAATGGAACCATATGACATTTGTCTTTCTCTGACTGACTTATTTCATTTATCATAATACCACCCATGTTGTCAAAAATGGCAAGATTTCATTCTTTTTTGTGACCAAATAATATTCCATTGAATGTATGTACCACTGCTTTTTTATCCATTTGTCTATCAATGGACAACTAGGTTGCTTCTGTATCTTGGCTATTGTAAATGATGCTGCAATAAACGTAGAGGTTCATTTGTCTTTTGAAATTAGTGTTTAGGATTTCTTTGAATAAATACCTTGAAGCAAAATTGCTGGGTAATATGATAGTCCAATTTTTAAGTTTTTTAGGAACATCCATATTGTTTTGCATATTGGTTCCAATGATGTACAATCTCACCAACAGTGTATAAGGGGTCCCTTTTCTCCACATCCTCATCAAGAATTGTTTGTTAATTTTAGATGATCACCATTCTGACAAGTATGAGGTAATGTGTCATTGTAATTTTAATTTACATTTCACTGATGATTAGTGATGTTGAGAATCTTTTTATATGCTTCTTGGCCATTTTTACATCCTCTTTGGAGAAATATTCATTCATGTGCTCTGCCCATTTTCTTAATCAAATTGTTTGGGGTTTGGCAGGGTATTAATTTATGAGTTTCTTATATATATTGGATATTAACCCATTATGGGATATATCATTGGCAAGTATCTTCTTCCATTTAGTAGGCTTTTTGTTTTGTTGATGGTTTCATTTACTGTGCTGATGCTTTTTAGTTTAATGTAGTCCCATTTGTTTATTTTTTATTTTGTTTCCCTTGCCCAAGGAAACATTCCAGAAAGTATTGCTAATAGAGATGTCACTGAGTCTACTGCCTAAGTTTTATTCTAGGAGTTTTATGGTTTTGAGTCTTGTATTTAAGCCTTTAATCCAGACTGACAGCTGTCAGAGGAGAGAGGGTAGGAAGGCTGAGTGAAAAAGAAGGGATTAAGAAAAAAACACCTCATAGACAGAGGGAGGTAAGAGAGGATAAAGGAGTGGGGGGTAAATGGTGATAGAAGGAGACTTGATGTGGGGCAATGAATGCACAATACAATGTACAGATGGTTGGAGGTAGAAAAAGGTAAAGGGGAGATAAATGTTGATGAAAGGAGACTTAACTTGGGGTGATGAACATACAATACAATGTATAGATGATTTATTGTAGAATTGTACCCCTGAAATCTATAATTTTAGTAACCAATGTCACCCCAATAAACTCAATAAAATAGTAAAAAAATAAAAATATCTTTAATCCATTTCTAATTTATTTTTGTTTATGATATAAGAAAGTGCCTTAGTTTTATTCTTTTGTCTATATCTGTTTAGTTTTCCCAACATCATTTATTGAATAGACTGTCTTTATCTCATTGTATATTCTTGCATCCTTTGTCATAGATTAATTAACCATATACTTGTGAGTTTATTCCTGGGATCTCTATTCTATTGATCTATGTGTCTGTTTTAATGCTAGTTCCATGTTGTTTTGATTACTATAGCCTTGTAATATAGTTTGATATCAGCTAGCATCATAGCTCCTACTTTGTTCTTTCTCAACATTGCTTTGGCTATGTAGTGTTTTTAGGTTTTCATATAAATTTTAGGATTATTCTAGTTCTATGAAAAATGCTTTTGGTATTTTGATAATTGCATGGAATCTACAGATTGCATTTGATAGGATGTGCTCACTATATCCTTCCATTCATTTGTATCTTCAATTCCTTTCTTCAGTGGGTTATAGTTTCCCAAGTAGAGGAATTTTACCTCTACTTTACCTCATTGGTTAAATTTATTTCTAGGTATTTTACTCTTTTTGATGCAATCTTAAATGGGATTAATTTCTCTTTCTGATAGTTCATTATTGGTATATTAAAATGCAGCCAATTGCTGGATGTTAATTTTGTATCCTGGTACTTTACCAAATTATTTATCAGTTCTAATAATTTTCGGTGGAGTCTCTAGGGTTCTCTATAAGCAGGGTGTGGCAAAACTAGGTTTACAGTTGTTCATATGGGAAATAATACAATAACTAATAAATAATAATGCAAGAACAAACTGTGTTTTGCATACTAACACTTGTCAACCTACTTTTGCCCCAACCTGTGTTGTGTCATGTCATGTCATCTGCAAATGAGTTTATTTCTATCATTCCAATTTGAATGCTTTTTTCATTGTATGATTGCTGAGTCTAGGACTTCCAATATTATGCTGAATAAGAGTTGTTAGAGTGGACATAAGAAAAATCCTCACTATTGAGTGTGATGTTAAATGTTGGTTTATAATATATGGCTTTTATTATATTGAGGTATGTTCCTTCTGTGCCTACTTTGCTGAAAGTTTTTATGATAAATGGATGCTGGATTTTATCAAATGCTTTTTCTGCATCTATTGATATGATCATGTGATTTTTATCCTTCATTTTCTGTATGTTGTGTACCACATTTATTGATTTGCTGATATTGTGCCAACCTTGCATCCCCAGAATAAGTCTCACTTGATCATGTTATATGATCTTTTCAGTGGGATGCTAAATTTAGTTTGCTAATATTTATTGAGGATTTTTGCATCTATGTTCATCGGGGATATTGGCTTATAATTTTCTTTTGTTGTAATATCTTTCTCTGGTTTTGAAATAATGTAATGCTGGCCTCAAAATGAGCTTGTGATCTTCCATACACTTGAATTTTTTGGAATCATTTGAGTAGGATAGGTATTAATTCTTCTTTAATGCTTGGTAAAATTCACCTATGAAGCTATCTGGTCCCAGACTTCTGTTGGGAATTTTATGATTATTTATTTAATTTAGTTAGTAATTATAACTGTAAAGATTTTCTGTTTCTTCTTGATACAGTATTGAAATTATATATTTCTAGGAATTTATTCAGTTCCTCCAGGTGGCTCAATTTGTTAGCATAAAATACTATAATTATTTATAGTATTTTCTTATAATCCTTTGTATTTCTTTGGTGTCAGTTATCTGATTTCATTTAATAGTTATCTCATTCATTTCTTATTTTATTTATTTGGGTTCTCTCCCTTTTCTCTTGATAATTGTGGTTAAAGGTTTGTTGATTTTGTTTATCTTCTCAAAAAGACAGCTCTTGGTTTCATTGATTTTTTTGTATTATTTCTTTTTTTTATTGTTGGGGGGGTTGATGTTCTTTTTCAATGTATTTTATTGATTGCTATTACATTATGCTATTACAGTTGTCCCAATCTTTCCCCCTTTGCCCCATACCCCACATTCCATCCAGCAATCCCCTCTCCCCTTAGTTCATACCCATGGGTCACACATATAAGTTTCTTGGCTACGCCATTTCCTATACTGTTCTTAACATCCCCTGTCTATTCTGTACCTACCAATTTGTACTTCTTAACCTTGCACCTTTTCCCCTAGTCTCTCTCTTCACCCTTCCAGCCGATAACCCTCCAAATGATCTCCATATCTAAGAATCTGTCTGTTTTATGTTTGCTTAGTTTGTTTTTTAGATTCAGTTGTCGATAGTTATGAATTTATTACCATTTTAATGTTCATAGTTTTTATCTTCTTTTTTTATAAATAAGTCCCTTCAACATTTCATATAATAACGGCTTGGTAACGATGAACTACTTTAGCTTTACCTTGTCTGAGAAGCACTTCATCTGCCCTTCCATTCTAAATGATAGCTTTGGTGGATAGAGTAATATAGGTTGAAGGTCCTTGCTTTTTATCACCTTGAATACTTCTTGCCAGTTCCTTCAGCTGACAGTCTTAAGGGAACTCATTTGTAGGTAATTGTCTGCTTTTCTCTTGCTCCTTTTAAGGTTCTCTCTTCTTTACCTTTAACCTTTGGCATTTTAATTATGATGTGTCTTAGTGTGTTCCTCTTTGGGTCCAACTTGTTTGGGACTCTGCTTCCTGAACTTCTATGTCTATTTCCTTCACCAAATTAGGGAAGTTTTCTTTCATTGTTTTTTCAAATAAGTTTTCAATTTCTTGCTGTTTCTCTTCTCCTTCTGGAACCCCTATGATTTGAATGTTGGTATGTTTGTTGATGTCCCAGAAGTTTCTTAGCCTATCCTCTTTTTTTTAATTCTCTTTTCTTCTTGTTCTGATTGAATTTTTTTTTCTTCCTTATCTTCCAAATCATTGATTTGATCCTTGGCTTCATCCACTGCACTGTTGGTTCCCTATAACTTTTTTTTTGTTTCACTTAGTGTAACCTTCATTTCTGCCTGTGTCTTTTCATGCAGTTGTATTACCCAGTGAATTCCTTGAGCATCCTAATAACCAGTGTTTTGAACTCTGCACCTGATAGATTGCTTATCTCCATTTCATTTAGTTCTTTTTCTGGAGTTTTGTTCTGTTCTTTCATGTGGGCCATATTTCTTTGTCTCCTCATTTTGGCAGCCTCCCTGTCTTTGTTTTTGTGTATTAGGTAGAGCTGCTTGACTCCCTGTCTTAACAGCATGGCCTATTGTAGAAAAGTGCACTAGTGTATTATTTCTTTAGATTCTATTTTGTTTATTTCTACTCTGAGCTTTATTATTTCCTTCCTTCTACTCACTTTGAATTTTGCTATTCTTTTTCTAGTTCCTTTAGGTGTAGGGTTAGACTATTTGAGATTTTTTCTGTTTTTTGAGGTAGGCCTATACTGCTCTAAATCACCCTCTTAGAACTTCTTTGGCTATGTACCTTAGATTGTAGGTCATTGTATTTACATTTTCATTAGTCTCAAGGTATCTTCTGATTCCTTCATCTTGTTGTTAACTTATTTATTGTTTAGTGACATGCTGTTTATCCTCCATGTGTTTATGTGTTTTTTCTGTTTTCTTCTTATAATTGATCTCTAGTTTCACATCATTGCATTCAGAAAACATGCTTGCTATGATTTCAATCTTAAATTTATTGAGACTAGTCTTGTGGCTTCACATCTGGTCTATTCTGGAAAATGTCCCACGTGCACTTTTGAAAAAAGTATAGTCTGCTTCTTTGGGGTGACATGTTCTAAAAATAGCCATTAAATCCATCTGCTCTAATGTGACATTATGGCCTATTTCCTTGTTGATTTCCCATGTGGAATATCAATCCACTGATATAATGGGGTGTTAAAGTTTGATGTTATTGCTGTTACTGTTAATCTCTGCCTTTATTTTTATCATTATGTGCTTAACGTAGGTAGGTACTCTTACATTGGGTGCCTGGATATTCACAAGAGCTATATCCTCATGTAAGATTGATCCCTTTATCATTATGAAATGCTCTTCTATGTCTCTTGCTACCACTTTTGTTTTAAAGTTTGTCTGGTATAAGTATTACTGCCCCAGCTTTTTTATGCATTTCTATTTCCATAAAATATCTTTTTCTGTCAATTACTTTCAGTCTATGTGTGTCTTTCAATATGAAGTGTGTCTCTTTTAGGCAGCATAAGTATAGGTCCTTTTTTTTTCATTCCTTTGGTCACCCTGTGTGATTAGATTGGTGCATTTAATTCATTTATGCTAAATTCTTCATAGTTATGTAGTTATTGCCATCCTGCTGTTTTCTGATTGTTTTTGTACTTCCTTTCTAGCCCTTCTTATTCTCTTGCTCTCTTGTATGTTGATGACTTTCTATAGTATTGTGCTGGGATTCCTTTCTCTTTATTTCTTATATATATCTTATAGATTTTTTGTTAGTGGTTACCATGTGCTTCATATATACCAAGCTATATTTATTATAGCAGTCTATTTAAGTTGATAGTTGCTTAAGTACGAAAATACTCTAAAATCACTACAGCTTTTACTCACCCACTTCACATATATGCTTTTGTCACTTTTTTCTTTTTGTATGTGTAATTTTGTGTATCCCTTGATTTATTGTAATCACACATGATTTTCCTACTTTTGACTTTTACCATTTGTATTAGCTTTATGGTTGGTTGATCTACTTCTTTTACTAAGTGTGTACTTTTACTAGTAAGCATTTTTTTCTTTCTTGTATTTCCTTATTCATAGTTTTCTTTTTTCTTCTTAGAAAAATCTCTTTCACATTTCTTGTAATAATATAATGGTTTAGTGGGGATGAACTCCTTTAGCTTTTTCTTATCTGGAAAACTCTTTATCTCTCCCTCAATTCTAAATGATAGCCTAGTTGTATAGAGCAGTCTTGCTTGTAGGGCTTTGTCTTTCATTACTTTGAATATTTAGTACCATTTTCTTGGGGCCTGCAAAGTTTCTGTTGAGAAATCAGCTGATAATCTTATCAGAACTCCCCTGTACAAAACTAGCTGCTTTTTTTCTTGCTACTTTCAAGATGCTATCTTTGACTTTAACCTTGATATTTTAATTATGATGTGTCTTCATGTGGGGTTCTCAGGGTTTATCTTGTTTGGGAATCTCTGTGTTTCCTGTATCTGTATGTTTATTTCTATCACAAGGTTAGGGAAATTTTCTGTCAACAAATCTTCAAATAGCTTTTCAGTCTCTTGCTTACTCTTCTCATCACGGATGTAATGCTAATATTGGTACTCTTGATATTATCCCAGAGGTCCCTTAAATTATCTTCATTAATTTTGATTATATTTTCTTTTTGCTGTTCTGATTGGGCATTTTGCACTACTTTGTCTTCCAGATCACTGCTTCAGTTCTCTGCTTCATCTAGTCTTCTGTTAATTCCCAGTAATGTATCCTTCATTTCAATCATTGTATTGTCCATTTCTGACTGGTCCTTTTTATGTCCTTTATGTCAACTTTTATGTTTTCTATGTCTTTGTTGATGTTCTCACTGATTTCATATATTCTTCCCCTAACTTCATTGAGCATCCTTATAACCAGAGTTCTGAATTCAGCATCTGGTAGATTATCTCCATTTTGTTTAGTTGTTTTCCTGGAGTTTGTTTCATTCTTTCATTTGGGACATGTTTCTTTGTCCCCTAATTTTGACTGACTCCATGTTTTTGTTTCTATGTATTAGTTAAATTTGCTACATCTCCCAGTTTTTGGAACAATGGCCTTATGTAGTAGGTGTCCTATGGGGTCAGTGACATAGTCTCTTTGGTCACCTGAGCCAAGTATTCCAGGCATGTCCCTTATGTGTATTGTTTGTGCCCTCCTGTTGTTGTAGGCATACCAGTACTTGGTACTGACCTTAAGACTAAGTGGTTGCAAGGGGCAGACATGACTATAGTGTACATGCTATTGTGTATAGGATGACCCCTTAATGCTGGCATCAATTTAATAGGGCTCTAGTGCCAGTTAATCCACCTTTCGGGTTTTCATTTGTGAAGTTTGAGGGTGATTGTCTGGTGTAGTCTGAAGCTGATCACCAGAGATGTTGGTTCTGTAGCCTTTTGGGAGGGGTTGTAGTGCAGGTCCAAGTCAGCCACCACATGTGTCAGGCTTGGGGATGTCTACTGGAAGCCACAAAGTTATCTGCAGTTGATATTTACTTGTGCTGGTCTTAGAGGTATTTGGTGGAAGCTATGCTGTGAACTGAAGCAGGCTGCCACTATTTGTTGGGCTTGGGAGCCTTCAGTGGTCACCACAATATGAGCTGAGACCTGCTACCACTTATGCCTGCTTTGTGGTCACTTAGTTTAGGCTTCCTTCCAAGCAAAGACTGGCCATTGCTTATGCCAGGTTTGGGGCTTTCTAATAGGAGTTACAATACAATACAAGTTGAGACTGATCACCACTTGTGTTGAGCTTTGCATAGCTTAGCAAGTGGTATAGGACATAATGACGTGAGCTACTGCTTATTTGGGATTTGTGGACCTTTGAGAATTTTTACTAAAGTTTGCAACGTGACCCAAGGCAGGCTGCTTGTGTGGAAAAGCCTCTGGAAGAGATTCCTATAGGTCTGTGATTTGGGTGGGACAGAGTCTCAAGGAATCCTCAGGTTGAGGTGAATGTTGTTAACCAGATTAATGGAAAGCTCAGATTTGGCAATTGCCCATGCTGCATTGGCTGAGTTGGGAGAGTCTCAACAAAGGAATAATGACACCTACCAGCACTTCTGTTCCTGGAGAAAGCAGTCCCAACCTCTGCCCATACAGCTCTTGCCCTGAAGCTAGTCAGTTCAGTTTCTTCCTCTATGTACCTGGCACTTTTCAAGCTGCTACCTCTGTGCCAGAGCCCAGAGCAAGTAAGTTAGTGAGTAAATGAATCTCTTCTTGGGCCCTTTAAGACCTATAGAAGCTAAGCTTCCAGAAGCCTTCCATCTCACTGGGATGCAATCCCTACTGGTTTTTAGAGCCAGAAGTTACAGGATTCCCTCTTTCCAGCCCTGATATGGGTCTTGGACCCCTCGCTCCTCAGAAGGAACCTCTGCAGCTGACTTTTTAAATTTTATTTTAATCGTCATTCCAATACAGTTTTCTATCTTTTACTCCCATCCCAGCCCACCACCCCAGCCCTCCCCACCTTCCTCCCATTTCCACCCCGCCCCCAGTTTTTGTCCATGTGTCCTTTATACTTGTTCCTGTAAACCCTTCCCCTTTTCCCTTGAAATTCCCTCCCATCTCCCCTCTGGTCACTGTCAGCCTGTTCTCTATTTCAGTGTCTTTAGTTATATTTTGCTTGTTTGTTTGTTTTGTTGATTAAGTTCCTGTTAAAGGTGAGATCATATGGTATTTGTCTTTCAATGCCTGGCTTATTTCACTTAGCATAATGCTTTCCAGTACTATCCATGCCGTTGCAAAGGGTAGGAGCTCCTTTTTTCTTTCTGCTGCATAGAATTCCATTGTGTAAATGTACCATAGTTTTTTGATCCATTCATTTACTGATGGACACCTAAGTTGCTTCCAACACTTGGCTATTGTAAATTGTGCTGCTATGAACATTGGGGTGCATAGGTTCTTTTGGACTGGTGTTTCAGGGTTCTTAATATAATCCTAACAGTGGAATTGCTGGGTCAAAAGGCAGATCCATTTTTAGTTTTCTGATAAAATTTGGTACTATTTTCCATAGTACTTGTACCAGTCTACAATCCCACCAACAGTGCACTAGGGTCCCCTTTTCTCCACAACTTCTCCAACACTTGTTGTTTGTTGCTTTGTTTACAATGGCCATTCTGACTGGTGTAAAGTGGTATCTCATTGTGGTTTTAATATGCATCTTTCTGATTGCAGCTGAGATTCTTAATCATTATACTGTGGGTGTGGAACCTATCCTTTCTGCATCTCTGCCCCTCCTACCAGTTTCTGTGTCTTCTTTTATATCCTTAGTTATAGGTCTTCTGTTCAGCTAGTCTTCAGATGCTTCTTTTTTATTTTATTTTATTTCATTTTATTTTAATTAAATGGTAATTAAGTGACAGACCTATAATTGTCAGAAATCTATGAATTCTCTTGTTACAGACCTGCCACCCCCTAGCCGTGTCTGTGTATATGCATACACATACACACACAATATGTGGTCCTTCATTTGTGAAGAATCCAATGTTGGAATTCTTTGGTGTAAATAAATTTGTGGTTTCATCAGCTGCTTCTTAATGATGATTGTATTATACTTTAATAGTACTTTTGATGTGGTCATGAGAGAAGATGAGCACAGCATTTACCTACTTCACCACCTAGACAGGAAACAGTGTAGATAAGATTCTTGAAGACAAAAGCATATACACATAAAGAGAGCTTTTTGTTTAATGAATACACAGCCTTTTACTTCTTCACTGAAACACAACTTGTTAATACTTAGGATACCGGGGGTCCAGGGCTAATGGCAATGCGATAGCTCAGTTATAGTTCTGTTACCAATGCTTTGACTATCTTGTTAATGTGATAAAGTAGAACAACAGCTATGCTAGAAAGAATAAGATAGCAAAAGTTATAAAAGTGGTACAAACACTCTTAAGCATTCTGAGGTGTCATCTATCCATTATGTACAAATGCCAGGCTTCAACCAAAATGTTTCATAATTGTGAATTAATATTTCAGAGAACCCACATCTTTTTGCCCCAGCCTCCATTAGTTAGTGGATGCTGTTGATACCCTTTGTTTTTTATATCACCTCTACCCAAGTGTGTTGAATATAGCAAAGTTAGGAGACAACTGGATGATACAAAACAGTCTTTGGTTTATATCCCCCGATAAGAGATGCCTACTTTTTACACTTGTTACACAATGATCCTGAATATTTGAGGGGTGATAATCCTCAAAAGCATTTGCTTTTGACATTGCAGAAATCATAAATAACCATTATGCTAATTTCAAATGATAGTACTTTTCCT
Source organism: Anoura caudifer (assembly GCA_004027475.1). Lineage (NCBI taxonomy): Eukaryota > Metazoa > Chordata > Mammalia > Chiroptera > Phyllostomidae > Anoura > Anoura caudifer. The sequence goes on along the minus strand of PVKU01005727.1, from coordinate 7,363 downwards.
TTATTTATATTGTATCTTTATTATATGGTGGGTGTAAAAATTATATATATATGTGTGTGTGTATATATGTATATATGAGATTTCAATCATAAGTTTGTTTTTAAATATGGTTCCTCAACTTATACATAAAAACCTGCAAGTTTTTAATTCTTCACATAAAATGTCATACAAAGGTCATATTTAGAAAATTAGTTAACGCCATTAGTGGAGAAATATTCATTCTTGCAAATTAAGAAGAAATTCTACTTCTGTTTCTTGAAGCAACATTAACCATGGTTTCATCAAGAAATGAAGGGACTGTGAAAGTCAAGGTCCTGTTTTAAATGAGATGCTGTGTGTTGGTTGGTTTTGTTTTTTATAGAATATTTAACAACTTTCTTATATAAAATACAAAATTATTAACTATAATCACCATGGTGAATATTACATCCCCATGAGTTATTTATTTTATAAATGAAACTTTGTACCTTGTCACCCCCTTTGTCCATCTCTGCCCCCAACCTCAGAATCCAGCAACAACCAATCTGTTCTCTATATTTATGAACCTGTTTTTTAAATATTCTACATGTAAGTGAGATCATGGAGTATTTTTCTTTCTCTCTGACTTATTTCACTTAGTGTAATTTCCTCAAGTTCTATTCATGTTGTTGCAAATGGAAAGATTTCCTTCTTTTTATAGTTGAATAATATTTCGTTGTATATGTACTATATTTTCTTTATGCATTCATCCATTGATGGACACTGAGGTTGCTTTCATATCTGGGTTATTGTAAATAATGTTGCTACAATTGTGGGGATGCATATGTCCTTTGAAGTTAGAGTTTTTGTTTTCTACAAATAAATACCCAGAAGTGGAATTTCTGGATTATATCACTGTTATATTTTTTATTTTTTTAGGAACTTTTATACTGTCTTCTATAGCGACTGCACCAATTGTCCTTCCCACCAAGAGTGCACAGAGTTCCCTTTTCTCCACAACCTCACCAACACTTGTTATTACTTTTCTTTTTTATAATACCCATTATAATAAGTATGAGATGATATCTCACTGTAGTTTTATTACTTCTGTGAATATTAATAATGTTGAGCATCTTCTTATGTATCTATAAGCTATTGGTATGTCTTCTTTGGAAAAATGTGTATTAAAATATTCTGCCCATTTTTTAATCAGATTGGGTTTTTTTGCTATTGAGTTGTATGAATTCTTTACATATTGTTTTGGCTATTAATACTTTATCAGATAGAGGAGAGGAAGATGGCAGTGAGGTAGGAGGGAGCAGATTCCACTTCCCCCTACACACGGGAGAAAAACCTAGCAGATCTACGGAGGAACAGAGCAAACAGCCAACAGTACCCCAGCATATATGAAAATAAGAGACCAAAAATTGTAGCCGACATTGAAAAACTGAACAGTAAGGAGAGCACTTCAGAACAATAAGGTCCCAGGGACCAGCGTGGGGACCAGGGCAGCTGCAGCACCAGGCCCAGTGCCCACCAGGTCTGCCACAGGGTCCTTGGGAGAGAGCCAGGTCAAAGCTCCCTCCACAGCCAAACAAGGTTTGAACAACACTGGGGGAAACCTGGTTGCTTGAAGTTGTAGAGAGGGAAATAAGGACTAAGTGGCAAACACACAGGGGCTGTGAGCACCCATGGAGTCTGTGGACACTGACTGGGGAGAGTTGAGAGTCATGCAGTGATAGGCCCTGCCCCTGATAGTCACTGGTCTGGCTGGAGAATTGGGCTGTGCCAGAGGCTGGTCTGGCTGGAGAATTGGGCTGTGCCAGAGGCCAAGCTGCTGTACGGAGTGGCAGGCTTGAGTAGGAGGAATTTCTCAAAAAGAAAAAAATGAAAAGAGAGGCACTGTTTGGGGAACTATCCTTCAGCAGCCACTCTGGCTACCTCCCCACCCAGCAAGGCAACGATCCCAAGGTTGCACAGAAGGTTGCAAGGAAGGCCCTGCACATTCCCATATAGCACTGGGAAGCGTGTGCACACAAACCTGTGGGACCAAGGCAGCCTGGCCAAGCGCACACGCACCTGCACCCCAGCCCACAGTGGTAACCCCAAGTAGAGTGCTCTGAGGAAGGCCTGGATCCCACACCCCAGGCACTGGGGAGAGGCGCCATGCTACCTCTGGAGAGAGTGTGAACAAGGCTGACTGAGTGCAGATCCAGAAGGGAGAAAAGCCATAGCAATCACCCCTCAGCCTGCTGCAGCCAGCAAGACAAGAAAAACTGGTTTGGCCAGTTTGAAACCAACAAGAGGCTCTTATTGTTGTTTTTGTTAAGTAATTTTTAATTTTTTGTTATTTTTTATCTTTCAATTCCTTTATCCTCTCTTTGCTTCTTTCTTGTTTTATTGCTTCTTCCTTTCTTTCCAATTTTGTCTCTTCTTCCTTTCTTCTTCTTTTTCTTTTAAATACACACAAGTGAGACAAAAAAAAAAAAAAACCCTGAAACTATGAAAAGAACAGGGTTGGACCCAAACAGGGGGCATCCCAACAGCTGAGACAGTGAGAAAAATTTCACTTTGCTACTACAGAGAACCTGCAAGTTATTGCATATTTGTATTATTATTTTTTCATTATTCATACATCTTTTATTTTAATAGTATTTCTGTATTCCTCTTCTTTCTGTTTAGTCTTTCTTTGCTTGGCTGGTTATATTGTATCATTTGACAGGTTTTGCCTGTTCTCTCATCCATAGTGTATTTACTGTCCTTCACTTCACTTGTGTTCCATTAGCACACTACTCAAGGGCCTATACTCCCTATTCTTGTTATCCAGATCTCATAGATTCTTTCATATGATTGTTGCTCTAATAGTATTGTAAATAATAGCTGTTCCATACAATTGTAAATACTACACAACACCCCTCCGAGATCTTAGCCCACTTCATGGTTTCCTGAACTCTAATACTGAGGTGGTTAACTCTATTCTCTCACACACCACACCTACTTATTATCCTTTACTCTCACCTTACCTCAGAATCTGACCTCCCACAACCTCACTGCTTTCTAGATCCAACTCACAATCCTTCCCTCCCCAACAAGAGTCTTACCTTCTTTCCATCCTTTCTGAAAAGCGGCTGGTTGGGCAGAAGATCACAGTTAACACTATCCATAGCCAAAGGATCTCTCATCTCTTCTCTACCAGCTGCTACTGTAAATATGATAGAATACTGTCTTGCTATATCACAAATAATGGGAAGACAAAGAAACAATCCCCAAATGAAAGGAAAGGAGGAAGCACCAGAAAGAATGCTAAATGAAACAGAGGCAACTCAATTATCAGATTTTGAGTTCAAAGCAATGGTTGTCAGGAAGCTCCATTAGCTCACAGTGAATTACCAGAAACTACAGAGAGACTACAGTGAGCTCACTACAAACCATATCAACATGAAAAAGGAAATAGAAACTATCAACAAGGGCCAAGAGGAAATGAAGAATACAATATCTGAACTGAAGAATATAGTAGAAGGAATCAAAAGCAAGATCAGTGAAGAAGATCAGATCAGTGAGCTGGAGGACAAAATAGAAACAAAAAACACCCAGAATGAGCAAGAAAAGGAAAAGAGGCTCAGAAAGAATGAAGAGGGATTAAGAGAAATGCAAGACAATATGAAACGTAATAATATCCATATAATAGGGATACCAGAAGGACAAGAAGAAGAGCAAGGGATAGAAAACCTATTTGGAAAAGTAATGATGGAAAACTTCCCTAATTTAAAGAGAGAAAAAGTCACACAAATCCAGGAAACACAGAGAGTCCCAATCAAGAGGAACCCAAAGAGGCCCACCTCAACATACATCATAATTAAAATGGCAAAATTCCAAGGCAAAGAGAGAATCTTAAAGGCAGCAAGGGAGAAAAAGGAAGTAACATACAAGGGAGCCCCGATAAGGTTAGCAGCTGACTTCTCAGTGGAAACACTCCAAGCCAGAAGAGAATGGCAAGAAATATTCCAAATAATGAGAACCAGAGGCCTCCAAGCAAGACTACTTTACCCAGCAAGGCTTTCAATCAAGATAGACGGCCAAATAAGGAGCTTCCCAGACAAAAGAAGTCTCAAAGAATACACTTCTACCAAACCAGTTCTGCAAGAGATGCTGAAGGGACTGTTTTAAGGAAAGGAAGGAAAAGGGAGAGAGAGAGAGAGAAACACAGGTACGAAAATATGAAAATGGCAATGAATAAATACCTATCAATAATAACCTTAAATGTCAATGGATTAACTGCTCCAATCAAAAACATGGAATACCTGAATGCATAAGAAAGCATGATCCACTCATATGCTGCCTACAAGAGACCCACCTCAGGACAAAAGACCTACACAGACTCAAAGTGAAGGGCTGGAAACAAATTTTCCAAGCAAATGGACAGGGAAAAAAAAGTGAGACTAGCAATACTCAGACAAAATGGACTTCAAAAAAAGGGTCATAAAGAGAGACCCAGAAGGTCACCTCATAATACTCAAGGGAAGAATCCACCAAGAAAACAAACATTGTAAATATATATGCACCCAACATATGAGCATACAAATACATAAAGAAAATCTTAGAGGACTTCAAGAAAGATATTGACAGCAACACAATTATAGTAGGGGATTTTAATACCCCACTGAAAAATGGACAGATCTTCCAAACAAAATAACAAGGATATTGTGGCATTGAACAATACCCTAGATAAAATGGACTTAACTGATATATATATAGAGCCCTTCATCCCAAAGAAACTAAATACACATTCTTTTCAAATGCTCATAGAACATTTTCAAAGATAGACCACATGATAGGACACAAAACAAGCCTCAACAAATTCAATAAAATTAAAATCATACCAAGCATTTTCTCCAACCAAAAGGGACTGAAACTAGAAACTAACCCCAAGGGGGGAAAGCCAAAATATTCAAAATCATGGAGATTGAATAGCATGCTATTAAACAATGAATGGGTCAAGAATGAAAGTAGGGAAGAAATCAAAAAGTTTCTGGAAAAAAGGAAAATGAATTCACCACAACCCAAAACTTATGAGACACAGCAAAGGCAGTCCTGAGAGGGAAGTTCACAGTGATATGGGCCTACCTAAAAAAAATAAAAACATTTCATACAAACAACCTAACCCTCCACCTGCAAGAACTCGAGGTACAATAACAAAGACAGCCCAGAGCAAGTAGAAGGAAGGAAATAACCAAGATCAGAGCAGAATTAAATGACATAGAGACTAAAAGCACAATTCTAAGAATCAATGAATCCAGGAGCTGGTTCTTTAAAAAGATAAACAAAATCGACAAGCCTTTAAGCAGACTCATCAAGAAAAAAAGACAGAGGACCCAAATAAACACAATCAGAAATGAAAGGGGAGAGATTACAACTGACACCACAGAAATACAAAGGATTGTAAGAAATTACTATGAAGAACTGTATGCCAATAAATTTGAAAACCTAGGTGAAATGGGCAAATTTCTAAAAAAAACCTATAATCTTTCAAAACTCAATGGAAATGAAGCAGAAAGCCTGAACAGACTAATAACAGCAGATGAAATTGAAGCAGTAATCAAAAACTCCCAACACACAAAAGCCCTGAACCAGATGGTTTCACAAGTGAGTTCTACAAAGCATTTAAGGAAGAGCTAACCCCTATCCTTCACAGACTATTCCACAAAATCCAAAATGAAGGAAGACTCCCAAACTCTTTTTATGAAGCCAGCATCATCCTAATCCCAAAATCAGATACACAACAAAGAAAGAAAACTTCAGGCCCATATTGCTGATAAACATAGACACTAAAATCCTCAACAAAATATTTATTAGCAAACCCCATCCAACAATATATTAAAAAGATCATACACCATGACCAAATGCGATTCATCCCAGGATGCAAGGATGGTTCAATATTTGCAAATCAGTAAATGTAATACATCACATAAACAAAAGCAGAGACAAAAATCACATGATCATATCCATAGATGCAGAAAAAGCATTTGATAAGGCACAGCACCCATTTATGATAAAAACACTCAGCAAAGTGGGAATTGAGGGAGCATTCCTCAACATAATCAAGGCCATATATGAGAGACCCACAGCCAACATTATACTCAATGGGCAAAAACTAAAACCTTTTCCACTAAGATCAGGAACAAGACAAGGTTGTCCACTTTCACCACTTCTATTCAATATAGTGTTGGAAGTTTTAGCCACAGTGATTAGACAAGAAAAGGAAATAAAAGGCATCCAAATTGGAAAGGGGGAAACAAAACTATCATTGTTTGCAGATGACATGATAGTGTACATAGAAAATCCTATAGACTCAGCCAAAAAGCTGTTTGACCTAATAAATGAATTTGGACAAATAGCCAGATACAAAGTCAATATCCAGAAATCAAAGGCATTTTTGTATTCCAATAATGAAACAACAGAAGCAGAAATCAAGAAAAAATCCCATTTGATAAAGCAACGAGAAAAATAAAATACTTAGGAATAAACCTAACTAAGGAGTAAAAGACCTGTATGCAGAAAACTACACAATGCTGAAGAAAGAAATAAAGGAAGACACAAACAAATGGAAACATATGCCATGTTCATGGGTTGGAAGAATTAACATCATCAAAATGTCCATATTACCCAAAGCAATTTACAGATTCAATGCAATACCTATTAAAGTACCAATGGCATATTTCACAGACATAGAACAAACACTTCAAAAATTTATATGGAACCATAAACAACCCGAATAGCTGCTGTAATTTTGAGAAAGAAGAGCAAAGTAGGAGGGATCACAATACCTGATACCAAACTGTATTACAAGGTCACTGTAATCAAAACAGCATGGTACTGGCATAAAAACAGGCACATGGACAGTGGAATAGAACAGAGAGCCCAGAAATAAACCCAAGTCCCTACGGTCAATTAATATTGGACAAAGGGGGGCAGCAACATAAAATGGAGTAAAAATAGCCTCTTCAACAAGTGGTGTTGGGAGAACTGGACAGCTACGTGCAAAAAAATGAAACTCAAGCACCAATTTACACCACACACAAAAATAAATTCAAAGTGGATAAAAGATTTAAATATAAGCCATGACACCATTAAAGTCCTAGAGGAGAACATAGGCAGGAAAATCTCAGATATTTCACACAGCAGCATTTTCACTGATATGTCCCCTAGAGCGAGGGACATAAAGGAAAGAATAAACAAATGGGATCTCATCAAAATAAAAAGCTTCTGCATGGCTAAAGAAAACAGTATTAAAATAAAAAGAGAACCAACTATATGGGAAAACATATTTGCCAATGATACCTCAGACAAGGGTTTAATCTCCAAAATATATAAAGAACTTACACGACTCCACTCTAAGAAGACAAGC
>PVKU01005726.1:0-117438 GCA_004027475.1 Anoura caudifer | reverse complement strand
TCCTGAGCTCTCCTCTTTCTCCGACCCCCCTGAAGATCTGTCTTCTCCCCCTCCCCCTCTGTACCCCCCTCCTCCATTGAACGCCCGACCTCTGCTCTTCCTGAACAACAGGGTGCCGATCCCCCACCTGAACCTCTTTCCTCTCCTGTCAGCTCACACACTCGATCTCGTCTGAATCTAGAATCCCCAGAATCCCTCATATGCCCTCTTTGAGAGGTGGCGGGGGCAAAGGATGTCATTCGGGTCCACGTTCCCTTTTCCCTGACTGACCTTTCCTCTATTGAGAAATGTCTGGGCTCCTTCTCCACTAATCCCACTAACTTTATCAAAGAATTCCAATAACTGGTTCAGGCCTATGACCTTACCTGGCATGATTTACATATTATAATAACCTCCACCATGACCCTGGATGAACGAGATCTTGTCCGAACTGCAGCCCGGACTCATGCAGATCAGGTCCATGCTACCAACCCTTGTATGCCAGTAGGGGTGGAGGCAGTGCCTGAGACAGAGCCAGACTGGGACTATCAAGTCGGGCAGGTGGGGTGGAGACGCCGAGATCAGATGGTTCAGTGCTTGATAGCAGGCGTGCATCAATCAGCCCAGAAATCTGTAAACTATGATAAGCTCTGAGAAGTTACTCAGGGCCCCAGGGAAAATCCAGCTCTGTTTCTTAATAGATTAACGGAGGCAATGGTGCTCCATACCTGCCTAGACCCATCCTCCAATGCTGGAGCTATTGTTTTGGCCACCCATTTTATTTCTCAGTCAGCTCCAGACATAAGAAGGAAACTCAAAAAGGCTGAAGACAGGCCACAAACTCCCATCTGAGATCTGGTAAACATGGCATTTAAAGTCTTCAATAACCGGGAGGCAGAGGCTGAGGCTGCTCATCAGGCACGCCTATAGCAGAAGATAGCTTTGCAGACCCAGGCTATTGTAGCAGCCCTGCGGCCGGCAGAAAACATCAGTGCTGAGACTAAGCTTAAGTCTGGGCCCAGAAAAACTCCACCCAGAGTCTGCTTCAAATGCGATAAGGATGGGCAATGGGCTCGCCAATGCCCGCAGCCATGGCCACCGGCAAAGCTCTGACCTGACTGCTGGCAGCTTGGCCATTGGAGAGATGCATGTCCCCTTAAGGGCTTGTCCCCGGCTCCTCCATGTGGGGGACCAGCCGTCCAGGGCAAGGACTCCTCTCCGGCCACAGCAGAGCTTCTTGGACTTCTGGATGACTGATGTGGCCCGGACTCAAAGACCCCCATCACCCTCGCCGAGCCCAGGGTGACACTGCAGGCAGCGGGTAAGTCCATCTCCTTCCTGGTGGACACGGGGGCTACCTACTCTGTACTACCATCATTTTCAGGTTCTCTTACTCCTTCCCAGATCTCAGTCATGGGAGTTGACAGGACCCCGTCGCACCCCTTACGGACTCCTCCGCTAAACTGTAGCTTGGATGGCCTCCCCTTTTCTCACTCCTTCCTTGTAATACCCTCATGTCCTGTTCTGCTTCTAGGGAGAGATATACTCCAGCAATTAGGAGGTACTCTCCAAATCACGAAAACCCCAGCTCCCTCCTCCTCCCTTATCCTTCCCCTGTTAGAAGATCCAATGCTTCCCCTGAGACCTCCCATCTCCCCCTCCATTGTGAATCCTCAGGTATGAGACATATCTACTGAAGTCATAGCTTCCCATCACTCTCCGGTCGTCATTAAGCTCAGGCGGCCTGACAATTTCCCCTCTAGACCCCAATTCCCCATCTCGCATGCAAATCTTAAAGGCTTACAACCCATCATCACTCACCTCCTCACTCAAAAACTCCTAATCCCCACCAATTCCTCATGCAATACCCTGTTCTCCCAGTAAAGAAGCCGTCTGGGGCATATCGAGTAGTTCAAGACCTTAGTCTTATCAATGCTGCAGTCATTCCGATACACCCTGTTGTCCCCAACCATATACGCTCCTCTCCAATATCCCTCCTAATACCACCCATTTCTCAGTATTAGATCTAAAAGATGCCTTCTTTACCATCCTGCCCCACTCTGAGTCCCAGTTTCTCTTTGCTTTCACTTGGACAGATCCCGATAACGCCCTATCCCAGCAACTCACCTGGACAGTCCTGCCTCAGGGATTTTGAGACAGTCCCCACTTATTTGGCCAGGCTTTAGCCTGAGATCTCGCTTCCTGTGACTTAACTCCCAGCACGGTCCTCCAGTACGTGGATGACCTACTTCTATGCAGCCCATACCTACAGGACTCCAAGCAACAGACTGCCCTCCTCCTCAATTTCTTGGCAGACAGGGGATAGCAAGTATCCCCCAACAAGGCTCAAATCTCAAGCCAACAAGTAGTTTACCTAGGCCTCTCCATAACTCCAGCTTCATGGAGTCTCACAGCAGATCATACTCAACTAATCCGCAGTCTACAGCCCCCCACCACGGGCAATCAAATTCTATCCTTCCTAGGTCTGGTCGGTTTTTTCAGACACTGGGTCCCCAGTTTTGCCCTATTAGCCAAGCCCTTATATGAGGCTGCCAAAGAAACCCCAGCAGGTCCTCTCACCTCCCCCAAAGGGGTGCAGAGGGCTTTTGTAACTCTCTGGGACACTCTGTTACAGGCTCCCTCCCTCAGTCTCCCTAATCCCACTCGCCCCTTTCATCTATTCACTGATGAGTGACAGGGAGTTTCGGTCGGAGTTCTGGCCCAGCCTGTAGGCCCAACCTACCGCCTAGTGGCCTATCTGTCCAAACAGCTAGACCCCACTTTACGGGGATGGCAGCCATGCCTCTGTGCCCTGGGAAGTGCGGTTGAATTGGGCAAAGAGGCCCTTAAACTCACTCTGTGTCAACCTATAACTGTTTTCTCTTCACACCGTCTTACAGACCTACTCTCTCACCGAGCTCTCTGTGTTTTGAGTCCCTCCTGCCTTCAGGAATTCCATCTCCTATTCATTGAAGGGACTGCCCTCTCCCTCAGCCTCTCTCCTCGTCTCAATCCTGCCACTCTCCTCCCGGTCCCTACCACTAATATAGAACCTATTCATTCCTGCCCAGAAGTATTAGATCTCCTGGGCTGGCCTTTAGAACAAATATCTGACAAACCACTTCCTGCAGCAGACCTTACACTATTTGTAGATGGCAGCTCAGTTCTGGGGGCCAATGGCCGCCAACGGGCAGCCTATGCTGTTGTGACTCTGACTGAAACTCTTGAGGCTAATAGACTCCCCGAAGGCACCACCTCTCAGAAAGCAGAACTCATTGCTCTCACCTGTGCTCTCACCCTAGCGAAAGGCAAGTGAGTCACTATCTTTACAGACTCCAAATATGCCTTTCTCATTGTCCACAGCCACTCCACGTTGTGGAAAGAACAGGGATTCCTCACCAACAAAGACTCCCCCGTTGTCAATGCCTCTCTTATCTGAAAGTTACTCTAAGCCACAGATCTGCCCACTGAGATAGGGGTAGTTCATTGTAAAGGCCATCAAACCTCACAAGACCCTATATCTTGGGGCAACACTCGGGCAGATGCAGTAGCCCGAGAACTTACAGCACATAACTCCCCACATCCAGTTCTCTTTTTGACTACCACAACCCACCCAACCTGTACTCCCCAGGAGCAGTGTGCACTCCTGAGACAAGGCGGATGCCTTGGGAGTGAAGGATGGGTTTTCATTCAGGGCAAGATCGCTCTCCCTCAAGGACAGGCTACTGCACTCTTTTCCAAAATTCACCAAACTTTACACATTGGTCCAAAAGCCCTTTTTAAATTTCTAGATCCTCTGTTCACCCACCCTACTCTCTTCCAAGCGATCAAAGAAGTTCACTCCAAGTGCGATGTGTGCTCCAGGGCATAGGCCCAGGGAGGGATGAAGCCTCAAGTCCCGACTCATCAGCTACAAGGCCACCTCCATGGACAGGATTGGCAAATTGATTTCACTCATATGCCTCCTCACAAAAAGCTCCACTACCTCTTAACTTTTGTTGATACATTCTCAGGTTGGATCAAGGCCCATCCTACGGTGAAAGAAATGGCGGATACAGTGGCCGACTTCCTCCTCAGCCACATAATTCCACACTTTGGACTTCCTACCTCCATCCAGTCTGACAATGGCCCGCCTTTCATCTCTCAAATAGTCCAGCAAGTCTCTACATCCCTGGGCATTAATTGGAAACTCCACATTCCGTACCATCCTCAGTCACCCGGAAGTAGACAGATTGAAAACTGGCACCCCTATCCTATTAAAGAGGTTGGAATGTTAGGTCGGGAGTGGTGAGATAAGATGGCCACCAGGGGCTGAAGCCTGTGGAAAAACTGGCTGATGTCAGATGAAGATGACTGGAGCGGCGGGAAAAACCATGGCAACTCGCACCTAAAGAGGACTGACCAATGATATGTTGACCGCATGTATAAAATTCTTTCCCCTCTTAGGCTCGGGTTCGACTTCCTTGGCCCCCAACCTGTGGACCAGAGAACTTCTGGCTGTGTAACCCCCAATAAAGCTCTGTATTGCTCCATTTTGTGGCTGATTGGCATTATTTCCTCGGCGGAATACTAATAACCTTACAGAGATTATTTATGTCATATCTATATGGCAAAAATATCACATAATGGTGCACTATGGCCCATCTCTTCCCAACTCTGGGTCCAGTGGTCATATTGGTAACTTGAAATCAGCCTTGCTAGGAGAACTAACACCATTTCATTCCTGCTACTTCCTGTTAACTCCTATCTCTTCCCCCACCCTCATTCCACCCTGTTTATGTTCACTGTCTGAAGGAAAGTAAGCTATGATAAAAGGAAAGAAATAACAACTGTGCTCTAGGATTTTGAGTTTTAAAACATTGGGCTGGGGTTGACAGGGGGAAGTTCATGTGCACAGATAATTTGAAAGAAGGTAAGAAAAGCAAAAGCAAAGTTTACCAGCTTACCTAACTTTTAAACAAAATAAGGGATCTGACCTGAAGGAGAAGCATGAGGGTGGCTGTGTAAGAGAGGAAAAGCATGAGATCTTAGGCTCAACTCCTTGGGAAAGATTAAGAAAAAAAGAAGGATAGATTTGGAGAAATGAAGTAATGGAGGGATTAGACCTCCTCTGGTAAAATCCCCGGTGTCAGCAAGACCCCAGGATGGAAATGGAAGCAGATTGTGTCTATGTATCCAGCATGCCACAGATAGAAAACAGAGGGCCTCATCTGGGATCTTGCAAGCAGAACCTTAGGACTATGCAACAATCATCTGTAGGACCAATGACTGAGAGCCTGGACATCAAAATGATGGCATGAAGTCAACATGATGGCACAGATATCAACATGATGGAGGGCTCCACATCCCTGGTCCCACAACACTAAAGCTTCCTCCTAGGGAGGAAAGTATATGGAATCCTTGAATTAACTAAAATCACATTAATGTTTGATTGTTGCATAGGGTCTCATAATAGAAACTAACCAGCGTTCCAGAAAATAAAAACAGCTGAATTCTTACATACTTCAATCTATGACCTTGGATTGGTACCCACTATACCTTGACTGGATGGGAAACCAAGTTTTGAAAATATAACTATTTTCAGGGTTCTTTTTGAGTTTGTTGTACTATTTTCCACAGCAGGCACAAAGATTATGCCTATGGCTGTCAAAATCAGATTTATAATAGGCTGTATTGATTCAATTAGAGATTATTACAGTGAGGGTCCCTAAATGCTTCAAGGAACTTTTAAGGTACAACCCTTTGAAACATGAGCCAGTGTTATTTACCTTTTCATATCTTGTCTAACATCTGGGAAACATTCCTATGCCAGGACAATGTCTATCCCAGGAACTAACACACCTGAAGAAACCTATACTTTACCCTCTCTTTTTAACTATTTGCAAACTATTATTTTTACAAATATTCATTGCCCTTCTTATGATAGGGGATTTTATTTCCCTACCCCTGTTGACATCTATCTTGGCCATATAACTTGCACTAACCAAAAAAAAAAAAAATATATATATATATATATTTCCCATGTTTCATATTTACTTTTCCTTTTTTTGACAAGCAATGTTCTTGATTTTAGGAAACAGATTGCAAAATGACTTCAGATCTTCACCTCTTTCCCTCATAATATGACTTTGTAGCAACTCACTTCAAAGGTGGAATTCCTCATCCCTAGAACCTAAGCTGGCCTATGACATGATTTGGCCAATAGAATGTGGTAGCAGCAATAATGGGCAAGTACAAAATCTACTTTGCTAAATCCAATTCACTATTTGGGAACCCTGATACTATCATGTGAACAGCCTGGATCAGCCTTTTAAAGAATGAGAATGAAGAATTAATAAGAATGAAGGATGAGAATGAAGAATAAGTGGACCGTGGATGAGTTCTCCCAACTGAGATCATTCCAGACCAGCCTTCTGCAAGTCAACCACAAAATATATGAGTGAGCTAAGCTGAGATCGATTGACTCTAACCAAGATCAGCAGAACGGGTACATAAACTCAGGAAAAAAAGTAAATGTTTATTCCTAAATACTGCAGAAGTTTTATGGTGATTGGAAATCTCAGCATAAGTGTGGCAAGGGCTGTCCATTACCCAGATTGAGGATTCTTAGTCAGCCTGCACCTCAGGGTGCAGAAGATGTGGAACAGGCTACAACAAGCATACAAAAGACATGAAGTATTAATAAGAAAGAAAGCTAGATTCACCAAGTACTTTAATAATAGCAGGCACTAATATTCCTTGAGCATGTATAAGGTGCCAGACCCTGTTCTACATGCTTACATGTGTTCTACATCACTATTCACCATTGCACAGATGAGAAAAGAGACACTACGGTCCTAAGGCTGTCCAACTTGCAGAAGAGGAAGCAGTCTGGCCCCCGCACCAAAGTCCTAATCACCACACTATGCCAGCTCTTAAATGCTGTATCGTTTAATCCAGTGCTTCCCAAACATGCCTACATATGAGTCACATGGAGGGGTTGTTAAACAGATCTGAGGACCTCATCCCTAGAACTTTGGATATGTGAGATACAATCAAGACTCTGAATTTCTAGCAAGCACCCAGGTTTTTCAGATATTGCTAATCCAAGAACCACACTTTAAGTAGCGGTCATTTTATCCTCAAAGAATTCCCCCGAGAAAGATGCAATCACCTCCCTATTTTCAAGGGAGGCTCAAAGGTTACATTATCTGGTAGGTCTCAAGCAATGGATTTTGAATAAAGCCATGGCATGACTTGCACAAGATCACATAAGTTAATGGCACTGCAACGATCTAACTTTACACTGGATTATTTATGGGGTAAATCTTATAATGGTTTTACAGTTTGCTTTTCAAGAATGTACCTCTCACATACTAAACTAGCAGACCAACCAGGGAGCCAAAGCTCATACATTCTCCATTTCCCACGAGATCTAGAAAAGCTTCCTGCATTTAAAGAGAACCCAGGAATTATTTGTTAAATTGAACTGAAGTTAGAATACAGTGCCCTCTCTGAACTTTCCCTGAATTAAGGTTTTAGTAATTATATTAATTAAAAAATACTTGCTTATTCTTGGTCTTTTCTCTCATCTATCACAATTTAGTTTGTTTGCTACAGTTTGTTCTTGTGTACATTTTAACTGACAGCAGTTATTGTTTTCATTTAAGCTAACCTTGGAGGTCAGAGAAAATGCATAGTGTTTCTTGTTCATTCCTGTTTAACTTGAACAATATACTAATGTGATCAATATCTAGTTCAACTTTCATTGTTAGTTCAACAGCATCATTTCAATAAAACATTGCTGTCCAATTATATGTTTCCTCAGAGTAAGTGAAAGCATTTAATAATGCTTTGTTTTGATCACCTTCATGTGTGAAAACTAGGTAGACATTTTGGAAAATAAAAAAAAATCAATGCATGTTTTATAGGAGAAAATGGAGCCCCAACATTCAGAAGCTTGGATTTCACACAACTTTAGGGCTTTTGCATCACTTGGAAACTGTTCTAAGTAATGAGCTTACAGAAAATGTAGTTTTGTATATTCTATATGCTGTGAAATTAAGGACAAACTCCTTGGCCTGAAATTTAAAGCCTGCCACCAGGACTCTAATCTACCAATCATTAAACCCTGCAAATAAATTCCTAATATTGTAAGGAATGTGATTCTGAAACCCCTCCTCCCAACATTCTCAGCTCCCTCCTTCTTTCAAAGCTCTTCTTTCCATCTGAATTGTCTTCCCATTTTATCCAAGGAACAAAACCCTTCCTGTCAACCAAGTCCATCCAAGTGCCTTTTCTATTATGAATATTTTATTGATCCTCCTTTCCATTATTTCTTACGGTTGCTATAATAGATGACCACAAAATTAATGGCTTAAAACACCATATATTTATTGCCTCATAGTTCTGTGGTTTAGAAATCCAGACCAACTTATCTATGTTCTTTAGTGAGGATTCATGAGAATGATTTCAAAATGTTGACCAGATAGGCTCTTATCTGGAAGCTATTGAAAAAAAATTACATTTTTAAAAATCTACTTTAAAGCACCTTTGGATTGTTGGCAGAGTTCAGTTCCTCCTGACTGTATTACTAAGGTCCCCAACCCCCTTTACTGCAAAAGCTGGTCCATCTAGAGATTTGATTCTCTTTGACTTCCCTTCTCTGGCATCTCCTCAGCCTTTGACAGTTCTCCATTTTGAAAGGATCATGCAATTACACTGAGCTCACCCAGATAATCCAGGACAATCTCTTCACCTCAAGGTTCATAATCTTAACCACATCTGCAAGTTCCCTTTGCCTTGTAACATAACATATTCATAGGTTACATGGTTTAGAATACAGACATATTGGGAGCAAATCTGCCTACCAGACCCCCCCAAATAAAAATGGTCCTTTCCTTTTCTGAAATCCCATAGCCCTTTATATTTCCCTTATAGTAATTTCCCTCACATACAAATTAGTAATAGCTACCTTACTTTAATATGTTACAGGCACTAAGTATTTTACATATATTGATTCACTTAATCTTCATTACAACCCTATGAGATAAGTACTATTACTATCTCCATTTTACAGACCAGGATACAGCAACACAGAGAGTTTTATAGTTTTAAAGCTAACAGATGCTAGAGCTAGGTATGGCGAGAAGACACCATGTGCTTGCTGTTTAATTTTCCTTCCAGTGCTACCGGAAGAATTTACTTGGAACTTCCACTATATGAAGGTAGGACCATGTGACTGATTCTGAACAATAGAAAGTGATGAAGGTCATTTTCCCAGCCTGGAACCTCTAATATACAGCATGGTTTTCTACATTCACTCACTCTCTCTGAGTGGAAGCGAATGACCCCAAGATGAAAAGAGCCTGGATATCTGAATCACCACTTACTGTAAGAGAGAGAGACTGGAGGTCCTCCTAACTTACACTGGACAGTGGCATGAGAGTTAGGTCACATTGTGTTAGTCACTGGGATTTCAGGGATCTGTTTCAGCGGCTCAGATTACTTACTTTCATGAATACGCCAAATGCTAAGTCTAGGAAATCTGGTTCTACAGTCTATACCCTTAATGGCAATGTTATCCCTTTTGCCTTATTTTCCTGATAATGATACTTCTAAAATTATTGGGTGAATCCAACATCCATGGAGATATTGTAAGTGAGGTGTAATGTGTTCATGGCATACCTTATATGGTGGTGACTCAGACACTTCTATTCTAAGTATAGCAGTCTGGGGTCCGGTGTTGCTTCCCTTTCTACCCCCTGCCATATTTATGCACTGTTTAACATATAGACAATTAACATTTGATGAATTCAATGTAGGAAGTGGGATTTTTCTAAACCAATTAGTTACATAAAATATATCTCAGAGAAAATACTCAGTGTGCTTTAAAAATTAATCACTTTCAAACATTAACAAAGCATCTTATTGACACAGAATGTGCACAAACTAAAGGACTTTTTCACATTTTTTTTACACCTGCTGTTGTATCTTCTTATAACACATTTATCAGGAAGAAACTTAGGTTACATTGGAAATATCAAAATAAAGATTTGTGATTAAGTGCTTTATTTAATGATGTGGCTATTTTATAAATTCAGTGTATTTTCCAGGCAGTGAAATCAAGAATGTCTCCTTTTCTAATACTCAAGGTCATTACATAGAATAAACACATGTTTCTCAACCACAAGAGCATTAAATACAAGATTTATACATATTTCACTTTGGACTTTTCATCAATTTACATAAATTATGCTGAGATTTATTTTGTAAGAAAAACAGCAGAGAATAGTGGGATAACTGAATTAATCCTATTCTAATTTCCCTAGCATAATACTACAGATTCTCAGAAGGACCAAGAAATAGACATATAACCAGAGGAACAAAATACAAACTGTTTGCTTACTATAGTTCCAAGCAGAGGGTACAGCCAGTACAAAACTCAGAAGAGGGGGTTGCTCAGTGAGTTCAGGGAACGGGACAACCAGCATGGATAGCAAACCATGACTAAGGAAGAGAGAGTATAGGATGACACCAGAGAGGGAGGTGGAGTTAGATCATGGAGAGCCTCAATTCAATCTCTATTTCCAAGGGAATCTATTAGAGAGTTTTAAGCAGGGAGCAATCTCGTCTGTATTATGATTTTTTCAAGAATGACTCTGGCTGTTCTCTGGATAATGCAACCACTAATTTACTCTCTATTTCTATGGATTTGCTTTATCTGGGAAATAAGAATAAGAATGGGAGAAAATTGGAGGCTATTATGATCATCAAGGCAAGGAATGGTATTGGCTTAGACTAGAAATGCTGCAGTAGATGTGGTGAAATGTTGTCAGATTTGGAACATTCCTGCATGGAGAGCTAACTAAAAGTACTTGCTAATGGAATTGCTGTGTGCATGCATGTATGTTGAGGGGGCATGGTGGTGGATGAGAGAAGAAGGAGAATTACAGATGATTCCTTCATTTTGCACCTGAGCAAATGTTTCTCTCCCCCACTGCACATGCTTTAGTTAAGGTTCTCGATAACTCTAGCCTGGACAAAATCACAGTAGTGTCCTGTTCTCTATTTTTATTTATTTTTTGTCTTCCATTCCCCACACACAGTCACCTTCAAAATTATCCTCTATGTTATCCCATTAATCTCAGAATCATTTTCCTTAAAAATTGGATTAGTCAAGATCTGGTTAGGAAAAAAAAGATCCCCACTAAGTATTGTTACAGAGGATTTAATAAAGAGGACTTTTTACTCGGGGCATAGAGGGCACACTGAGGTAAAACCACATATTAGCAATTTCAAAGCCAATGTCACTTCTAGGGTTGAGATAACCCAGATCATTGACACTTGAAAGATGCAGTTACTACCCTGAAGGCTGGGATAAACATAGGAGTAAAAAAAAGAATCCCAGAACCCAAAGCTTGGACAGGCTCCTAAATATCCTAGATTCTAGCCACATTATTCCCTAAATCCCTCAGGTTTTTTAGAAACCTTTGCACATGTTATTAACTCTATCTGGAGTTCCATTCCCCCTTCCCAGGGAACAGCTCTGGAAAGCCAACCCCCCCATTTCCCCACACGGAGTAAATCCCACCCTCTTCTTTGACAGCTTGGTGCTTTCACAGCTCTGTGTCAATAAGAATCACACTGCATTGTCAGGTATCTGGTTACAGAGCTGTCTCACCCAAAGGACTACGAATTCATTGCAGATAAGATTGTCTTGAAGATTTCTCATTTCTCCTAAGATGTTTATTGAATTAAGAATAGTCACATATAAACTAGAGGATCCACAGTGCTAGACAACTTTTTGAAGTTCAAATTGGAGTGAAAGATTAAATACTACTCACTTCATCATCCATAAAAAATGCAAAATATGATGGTGGTTATAATACATACATGACTTCTATATCTGTTAGTTTTTGTGCTATAATAAAACCACTCCTAAACTTCATTGCTAGCATAGATTCTTAAGGCCTGCCTGCCACAGATTCTGAATCAATAGATATGGGTGAGGACTGAGGAGCTTCATTTCCAACAAGCAGCCCAAGTAATGTTGATGTTGGCAGTTTAAGGACCATACTTTGAAGTAGCACGGCTCTAACCATCTGAAGTAATTTAATTGTACTGAATCCTTATTTCTAAAATGGCAAGGTATTAATAAATTAAAAACCCATACAAACTAAAGCCACTCTGTGAAAAGACTCAAAATTGTGCCTTAGGAATTGACCAATTAATAACTACTGCAAGTGATTTTAAGTACAACAGGATTCCTTATAGATAATTTATGTTTATGTACAGGAGGAAAAAGTTAATCTAGGTCAAGACCACCACCCAAAGTCAGAAATCAAAATACAAAAACAAAATAAAGAATATACATTAAGCTTTAATTATTAGCCTGTGTACAAAATGAAAAATTCATCCCAAAGTTTTCTTAAATTAGGTTTTGCTCCTCTTAATTGTGCCATTTTTCCAATTCTCTCTAAAATATCTAATAACAGTATAGCCAGTGACAACTACATACTCCATAGCTCAAAATAATTTATGTTTTCCCCACTAATAACAGATTACAGATGCTTTCTTGGCAATCCTCAAGATTATAGGCTGATCACTAACAAAGCAGCTTACTTAGCAAGAACCAGGTCAGATCTGTTGTGATCCAAAAAATGATATTTGAAAATCATCCTATAAAGAGCCTTTATAAATTATTATAATTAAACTGGTCATTAGCCTACCCTTTCTTGATCCTAATTTAATTTTCTTCAATGATTTCTTTCTTCTACCCATGTTTCTACTTTAGTGCTTAAGAGAAAGAGAGCAAAGCACTTTCTTTCAAAATTGCATAATGTACCTCCATTTTATCATGATCATTTAGATCAGGGGTGTCAAACTCATTTTACCGGGGGCCACATCAGCCTCATGGTTGCCTTTAAAAGGCAGAATGTAATTTTATGACTGTATAAATGTAACTACTCCTTAACAGTTAAGCAAGAGCTCGGTGCTGCTGCCGGGTAAAAACAAGGTGCTGGTCGGATAAAACAAAGTGGAGGGCTGGATTCGGCCCGTGGTTTGCCACCTGTGATTTAGATCATATTTGGATTACTAGCAGAAAATTGACCTGAATATTATTTTGAGTCTATATTACATGTGGGATAAGACTCAAAGAGCAAGAGACACTTAAATGGCTGTGGGAGAGTTTACAATTGCTCCCAATCCAAAGGCATAAGGTTAAAAGTAAATGCTAGCTTCTGTCATGTGGGGCCACAGAGGAGAGACCTGGAACAAAATCCCTACATGCTCCATGTGCAGATTCAAAGATTTGTGAGCTCTTACAACTAAACACACACCCACATATTCTAATGGAATTGTGCTTACATCTCATAACATGTTCCTGAAATATATTCTCCCTGACAACTAGGGTATTAGAATAATGAAGAGGTGCTGTGGATGTAAAAAAATCTGGTTTACATGCTGATTATCTTTCTTTCTTTCTTTCTTTCTTTCTTTCTTTCTTTCTTTCTTTCTTTCTTTCTTCTTTCTTCCCTCTCTTCCTTGCTCCCTCACTCCTTTCCTTTCCCCCCCTTTCTTTCTATTTGGTGCAATTCCTTGAGTAGCTTTCCCAATTTATTAGAGTTATATATTTTTTCATTTTTAAAACAGTGATTAAAAATTCATACCTTACAGGCTCTATTGGAGTCATGGTTTGACTGAAACAATTTTCTTTCTACTTTTCTACATTTTCAAAACTTTCTACAATGGACATACATTTCTAGAATAAACTTGAGAAGTAATATGCAGTACAGTATTAATTAGTGTGGCCCTCTTCAGAATGCCTGGGATCAAATTTTGCTCCAGTATTTACTATTTGTATAACAGCAGGCAGCTAAGGAATTTATCCAGGCCTTAATTTGTCACTCTGTAAAGTAGGAATAAAGGAAGCATCCTACTTCACTAGATTTTTTTTTTTTAGGATGAATTAATCAAATTTAGTGGAAAGTGCTCAAAAAGTATTAATCATCATTATCACCATTTTTGCTACTTTGGTGATTGATTATAAAGTAGGGTACTATGCATTGAATCCTTTTTG
The DNA here is from genome assembly GCA_004027475.1 of Anoura caudifer. Classification (NCBI taxonomy): domain Eukaryota; kingdom Metazoa; phylum Chordata; class Mammalia; order Chiroptera; family Phyllostomidae; genus Anoura; species Anoura caudifer. The sequence goes on along the minus strand of PVKU01005726.1, from coordinate 103,397 downwards.
TCCTTGGCATATATCTTATTATAACATAGAATCATAATTCTTACTTACTATATTCTGTGCCCCCTAGACATTCACATTAATATTCTTTTCATAATGCAGCATTTGGTTTGATGAATAATCCAGCTTTCTAGAATCACCTCCAAAATAAACACATATAACATATCTTTGAATCCTTGTATCAGGGTCTGCTTCTGAGAGATTTCAGGTTAACTTATATATTTAAAGCTGAGAATGCTAAATTGAAGGAAACCCAAATAAACCTAAAATTCATAGCAGACTACCTAGAAAATAGAAAAGAGTTCACTGGGATGAAACAGATAATACTTAACTTGAAAAACAGAACTTGAAGGCAAGAATAGTTTTGTTTAGTAAGTTCCTGTTTGCAGGGAAAGGTGGAGGTAATATTGATTTTTATTTTATGAGTAGTTCTGCATTGTAAACTAGCCAGCCACTAGAGATCACAGTGAGTGGAAATATCATCAGGACTTTTCTTGGAGTACATTTGATACTATTGTTCAGGGTTTTTTTTTAAAGAAAGCAAGGAATGTGACTGGGAAATTCATAAAAGCAAAACAAGATGAATTCGTCTGTAGAAGTCATGAGAAACACATACATTTGTCATAAATTTAAGTGCATTTAAAAACAAATGCTTAATTCTTTTTTCTGGAAGTATTGAAATTTACAAATCCAGACTACCGTCTTACCAAAACCAATTTAAAACGCTAGTTAAAATATAAATAACATATTTTCACACGTGAGAAAGAGTGGGTGAGAAAGTGTGGAATTCTCAGATGCTAAATACTAATTGAGAGAAGTAATCTAGACAGTTTCAGGCTAAGGACACTTCCAAGTCCAAGGGAACTTTACAGCTTGCTTAAGGGATAAGATTTGCTAGGATTAGGGGACAATGCCAGCCCTCACCCGTGTAAAGTGGGATCTGCAAAGGGCTACATTCAGGGTCAAGATAAATGAAGAAACATTGTCCTCACTGTCTACCCTCTCCAAATCCTCCCATGCTTCACATCACTCAAATCAGCAAGGAAGACCTCAGCATTGGATGAGAAAGAAAAAACATCCTCTGAAAGACTTTAGTCACAAAATGTTACTCTCATAGATTTACAATCCAATTCATATTACCAGTACAGTCTGAATAACCTCAAATTGAGAATTTAGTTTAAAGTTGTATTTTTAGGGTATTTTTAAGCTAACTGCTTTAATAAATAAACCTTGAAATATCAGTGGCTTAACACAACCCACATTTATTTCTTGCTTACACCTCATCCAATTGCTAGAGGGCAGAGGCTGCTGGTGAGGAGTTCTTTAACAGGCACTTCTATCTCAATTATATGATTCAGAAAGCCTGCCTGTCAGGGGAACAGGAAGAAGATTCTCTATGAGGATGTTCAGGGTTGACACGGCAAAATATTAAAAATAGCCCCCACTGAATCATGCCTCTCTGTGCCCTGAACACTGTGACTCTGAAGCTTCTCCCATGAAAAGGTGAAATCTACTTCCTGACTTCTTCAATCTAGGTTGAATTTAAGATTGTATTAGTTTACAGAATGTGATGGAAGCAATCTTCTGGGGTTTCTGAGCTCAAGCCTGAAAAGGCCAGGCAGCACCCACATTTTTCCTTTTGAAGCCCAACTGCCATGTTGTAAGGATGTCTAGGCAATTTTGCTAAAGAGAAAGACCACATAGAGACAATGAGGGCTGGAATGTCATATGAACAGATAGATCACACTGGGGAAAATAATGTCATTCTAGCTTACAGTGAATAACAAGACCCCTGATATTTGAGAGAGACCATCTTGGGCTTTCCAGCTTAATCCAGTTTACAAGCTTCATGTAGTTGCATAACTGAGCCTAGCAAGACTGGCAAAATACTGCCTCCAGTCAACTGACAGTTTCATGAGAAACAATAAAATGGTTGTTATGCCTTAAAATTAAGGTGGGCAATTAGTGTGTTTCTTCCACAGAAATGAACCCTATTCCATAGTTACCAAGCACTTAGAATAGGCAGAGATAGTGTCTGAAGAAATTCACCATCACTTCAGACCTACAGATAAAGAAAAAGACATAACTCTTGCTATTACAGATATTTAAAAAGAATATAAGAGGATTTTATACAAAAGAAGAGAAATGAGCCAATAAATCAATTCCCCTAAATCTGATGCATCAACACTGACTCAAGAGCACTAGGAAATCTGAGTGGCTCTGCATTCATAAAGATAAGGAGTCAGCACTTAAAAGCTTCTGCACAAGGAAAACTCCACAAAGACATATTTGTGGGCAAGTTCTAACAACATTTGAAGAAATTACTCACAGTCTTATAAAAGAACAGCAAAAGAAAGAATATTCTTTAACATTTTATGAGGCGAGTATAATCATGTCATAAAACCAAACAAGATGCTCAGGAAATGGAAATTTACAAGATATTCTCACTTATGAACATATGTATAAAAATCTGAAAGAAAATTTTAGCAACCTAAATTGAGAAAAGTATAGAACTGCCTTGCAGGAAATGTTAAAAGAAGTTGTTTAGAGAGAGGAAAAATAGTATGGATTGGAAACAGATCTACATATAGAAAGGAAGAGCACCAGAAAAGGAATAAGTAAAGGAAAAGCATGTAAAAAGAAAAAATATTAAAATAACCGCAATAGATTTAGAAAGGATGCTGCATACAATTAAGTTTACATTTACTGTATTTGCTGACAAAACTTCTGGACAAGTTAGGAATTGAAATAAATTGTGTTAATTTGATAAATAATATCTTAAGAGAAAGGAATGAAGGAAGGAAGAAAGGAAGGACTGATGGTAAAAAACATCTAATTTCATGTAAAAATTTTACAGTGTTTGAGAACAAGAAAATATTGTCCAGTGAAGTAAGGCAACAAAGAGCACTATAAAGCATAAGGACTGGAAGAAAAGAAATAAAGCTGTCATAATTTAGAGCTAACAAAGAGTAGAGCAAAAGTAGCTTTGCAGTAATTTATACATGACACACAAAGAGTTTATTTTTGTGTTATCATTTATTAATTATTATCCATATGAACAACTATAAATCTACTTTTGTCCAACCCTGTATGATTATTTATAGAAACCTTCCCAAATCTATATACATATTATTAGAATGAATAAGAAAATTAAGCAAGTTTGCTGAAACAAAATCAAAACAGAGAATTTTGTTGTATTTCTATACACCATTGATAGTAGATAGAAGTCATGATTAGCCAAAAAGCATTGAAAATAAAATTTAGTAATGGCTTCTGATTTTCCACAAAACTGATAGTTGCAATAATAACTGACTTTATTTTGAATCTGTGGGTCTATTTGGGAAGAATTAAAATTTTAACAATGTTTAATTCTCTTACCCTTAAAAATGGTGTATCTCTTCTCTTATTTAAGTCTTCTCTAATTTCCCTCAGCAGTGTTTGGAGATTTTGTCATACAGTTCTAAGTTTTACTACATGTTATTTCATTAAAGTTATTCTTAAGTATTTCATGTTTTTGTGCAATTGTACATGGTAGACTTTTCCATTTTGTGTTCCAGTTTCATTATAAATTCATTTGTATCTAGTAGCTTTTATTCCAAGTTTATTACAGAAATGACAAAAATTATCTTTATGAAAAAATAAAATTAGATCCTTTACTACACACATTCATATACACACAGTTGTCAATGGATTAAAAACCTGAATGTGTGAAGCAAAACTATAAAACTCTCTGGAGACAGGCTAGAATACCATACTTATGATGTTAGGATAAAGAAGTTCTTAAACAAGACATAGAGAGTTTAATCAATGAAGAAAAGGGTTTGTAAGCTTGGATATATTAAAATTAATGTTTTCCTGCGGATCACAGAGAAGCAGCATAGAATACAGAAGGGATCTCACATTCTAGAGACTAATGCTCTAGGTTTGAATCCTGCCTCTGCCACTTGCACTTGCTATCAGTGTGAATTTGAGCAAATTACTTATACTCTCAGCCTCTCCTTACTCAAAAGAAGGTGAGGTTGATAAGAGTATCTCCATCATAGAGTTAATAATAACAAAATAAATTACAATAGAATTGTAAGAGTTATGTATTTTTAAAAGGGCATCAATAAGAGTGAAAAGCCATAATGAAAATCGGGAGATATTCGCAACACTTAACTGACAGGTGTTCAAATATCTAGCTGTCTATCTAACTATCTAATCTATTATCTATCCATCTATCTATCTCCAGCCAGCCAGCCTTCCTCTTCCCAAAACTCAAAATTAAAAGAAAGTGAGCAAAAGACATAATAGGTACTTCAAACAGAAGGAAGCAAAGATTTGGAGGACAATTTGCTATTGTTTAGTAAATGTGAAGATGATCAGCCATTTTACTCTAAGGAATATATCCTGGAGGAACCATTATGCCTGTACTTCAGGAGATTTATACAGTAATGGTTATAGCATTGTCAAACAAAACAAAGCAAAAACAAGACAAATTTCCAACAGTAGTAGATTGGATAAATCATTTGTGCAATTTGATTTTTAGTAAAAATGAAGTTAAATATATCAACTTGGATGAATCTCAAAAAACATAATGGTAAGCCAAAAAAAGCAAGTCATTGAAAAATATATCCAGTTTGATTTCATTGATATAAAGTTAAAAACATGCAATAAGAAACAGCATATTGTTTAGGCATATAAATATATGGGTAAAATGAAAAACAAAAACAGAAGAATGATATAACACAAATTCAAGCTAGTTACTTCTGCAGGAATGATAGGAAAAAAAATTAGAATGGAGCACAGAGCACAGGGCACTTCAAGTTTAACAGAAGTGTTCTATCTCAAATTCGATGACTGGTACTACAGTTTCATTGCATTATTATTCTTTTTAGTTTTATGTTTTATAATGTTTTTTGCATCTACTCAATGTTTGATAAACCAACAGCAATCAAATGCTAAAGTCATCACTAGTAGAAGGAAATTATGTTTACAACTTTCAAATGACTACATAAAAAAAAAACAAATAAATTTTGATCAATACAGCAAAGGCAAGAAGAAGAAAACAGAAAATGATCAAAAACACTAGAAATTCTAAAGTCAAAATAGAAGGTGACACAAATAAAATTAAATGTTAGTTGAATTTGTTTATTTTATGTCAATGATTCTCAGATTGTTTCAAGAAAGAAAATAAAATTTAGCTATATATAGAGAAGTATGTTCCAGGTAAATACAAACTACAAATAAGCAAACAAATAGAATGAAACAAATAAAGAAAACAATATAAGCACTAGCTGAATAAAATTTAAAACAGAAAGTTTTAATTTGGGCAAATGGGTTCATTTTATTTTTCAAAATGATATAACCTCATTGAAAATAGCACAGTCATGAATCAAACAATAATCTCACAATATACAATTGTTCCTTATTATTCACAGAGTCCATATTTGTACATTTGCCTACTTGCTAAAATGTATTTGTAACCCCAAAATCAATACTTCTGGCACTTTTGCAGTGATTCACAGACATGCACAGAGTGGCAACAATTTCAAGTCACCAGAGAAGCAATTATCAGCTGAGATAAGGCATGGCTGTGCTCCACCTTCTGTTTTCAACTCCCTTACTGTAGACAAGTTTCTTTTTCATGATGTAGCTGGTGCTATGTTTATCCACATTTTTGTGCTTTTATTGGTGAGTTCACTATTTAAAATGGCCCCCAAGCATAGTGAGGAAGTGGCACTAACGTTCATGAGTGCAAGAAGGGTAAATATGCCTTATGGAGAAAATATGTGTGTTAGATGAGGTTCATTAGGACCTGAGTTATCATGCCATTGGTCATGAATTCAATGTTAATGAACCAAAATTAGATATGAATAAGGTGTCTTTAAAAAGAAACACAAATAAAACAAGATTATACATTGATTGGTTGAAGGAATGTGACCAGAGGCTTGCAGGAACCTAACTCATCATTCCCCCTAGGAGCAGTAATTCAGCATTAGCTAATTCGGTGTTCAAGATGACTGTCAGAACATAATTACCAAAATAATTAGAACTGGCTATATAAAACACAAAATCACAATCACAGTAGAACTGAACATGTCTCCAAAAATTCAACAAATTAGATTAAAATTAATTAAAATACAGACAATCTGATAATGGGTACAAAAAGCTTGCTCAGGCCTCCACTTTTCCTCTGGGCCCAAAGTCCTACAATGCATTCACACAGATAAACCTGGCACTGTTCCAAACCTCTGGACCCTTGCCTCTTCATTGCCAATGTCTTCTTCTCCACTCCAACTTAGTCACCCACTGCCCTGGTCACATCTTAGATACTGACATCACTAAAAAACTGTACTATCATTAAAATCTTGAGTTTAAACATCCTGCTCTCTGTCTGCCAACTTTGTCCTACCTAGCTCACTAACTCATAAACCCCCACAACTCTTTAGAGACTACCAAAACACTGACACCACAACTCTCTCACTGCTTATTTATTTCTCCCTTCTAGTCCAACCTTCTGTTCATGACTTCTCGTTATAACCACTCCCTCCCAAGTACCCCCAGCTATCTTTTTCTCTCCCATTCTCTCTACAGGGAATGCTTTCCTTCAAAACCTTTATTGACTAGTAGCTTATAATCCTCAGGACTCCACCTGAATATTAGTTCCTCTGGATGGCCATTCCTGACCACCTTATCCAAACTGAGTGTAGCCTTGTATCTCCATCTCAATTCCTTGCTTCTCTCACAATACTTACAGCAACTTATAAACATTTTTGTTTGATATATACTGGAACATGAAGTTCCATCAGGACAGGGATCCTATCTTGTTCTACATTCCTAGTACCTAATGTAATCCTTTGTACAGCAAGTACTTAACTGAATTCCTAATATATACAAAAATTTTACCCTATAAACAACATACATTATTTTCAAAAGTCTGTCTATGGAATAATTACAAAATTTAATCACATGTAAGGCCGTAAATATAACCTTAATTCTATAATGTAGAAATCATATCACCTACATTCTTTCATCATAGTGTGTTGTGACAAAGCCAAAAATATAATGATATAAAAGAGAAAGAACATTATGTGAACATATCAATGACATAACCTTTTGTTAAGTGCACTCAAGAAAAAGGAGAGATAAAATATAAGAAAGTATTAGAAATAAAATTGGGCACATATGCACATGGAGGAAAACAATTCTAACTGAAAGAGAGACTTCTTCTAGTTGAATCTTATTCTGCTTTCTCTAGACCTGTACATAGGAGCCAAGCTCAGCTGGAGGGAGGTGCAAAACAGTTCAGTTCACACAATGGTTTTCTCATAAAACCATAGGTGTTGACTTCCACAGGGCCTCAACAATGCTCCCCAAGTTTCTCTGTCCTTCTCTCAGTGACAAGCTTACTGTATGTAGTATCAGATTCGGTACATTTTAATCAATCTAATTGATTTGTTGAACTCTCAGAGACATGTTAAATTCTCTAATGTTCTTAAGAATCTGTAAATTCTCCAACATTGCTGATTTTCCTTTAGGCCTCTCCAACTCCCTGCCAGCTTCCTCCTATCGACAGCCTGACCATTGATAATTGCAGCCACATTAATATGTACAATCTATAAGATCTTTTTGTCATTCACTGATGCATCTCGAGCACCAAGGAGAGTGTCTAGCTCAAAACCATTGCTCAAAATACATCTGAGAGGCAAAAGTATGCCAGATATACAGTAGTCCCCCTAATCCATGCTTTCCAAGTTTCTGTTGCCAGTGGTCAACCACAGTCTGAAAATATTAAATAAGAAATTCTAGAAATAAATAATTCATAAGTTTTAAATTGTCCACCATTTTGGGCACTGTGATGAAATCTTGTGCTACCCCACTTTAAAACTCTAAACCATTCTAAGTAGTATGATGAAATCCTGTGCCATCCCACCTTTGATGTGAATCATCCCGTTGTCTAGAGCTTCCATGCTTCCTGCCCCTTAGTCACTTAGCAGTCATCTCAGCTATCAGATGAACCGTCTTAGTGTTGCAGTGTTTGTGTTTAAGTAACAGTTATTTTACTTAATAGTGCCCCATTCACATAACATTACTATAGTATATTAACTATGCTATTTTACTATTGCTGTTGTTAATCTCTTACTGTACCTAATTTACATATTATACTTTCTTATAGGTATGTATGTATAGAAAAAAACCAGTATATATATAGAGTTTGGTAGGCTTCTTGGTTCCAGTCACTGGGGTCTCGGAACATATCCCTGCAGATAAGGCGGGCCTACTACACACATCTACACTCATCAGCACTCATTTTCTCTTCTGATTAAATGGCAGCAGTGTCCCTCTTTCCAACTCAGACCAAGATTTCAACCCATGCTTGAATTCCTATCCCCTGACAGTTTTTCGGGAGTCTTACATTATCAGTTACTCTTTTTCTTTTTCACACTCTAAACCATATTCTTTCCAACAGCTTTGAACAGTGCTAAAGTTTGTCCCAAAACATAACTCTCCCTAAGCTGACATCTCCCCTCTAGTTTCATCATTCTCTGTCTTGTCTGCATCATAGAATTGTTAAAGAAATGCTTACATTTGCCTCCATATGCCTTGGAGAGTTTCCATCCATCCAAGTCGTACTAGCATCTCATTTTGAAGATCACAGCCCTCACCCACTGCAGTTTGGTTTTCTTCACCATAACTTTGCTGATACTGTTCTTGTGTCAGGAATGGTCTACTTGAGCACAAATCAAAAGTTGGTTTTTTTTTAACACCTCAAACCTATTCTGAGCTCTTGACTGTTTCCTCCTCCTTAAAACACTATCCTTCTTGCACTTTTCTGGGTTTCCACTTACCTCTTTAGAGTCTTCTTTTCTGACTTGATTACAGGTTCATTCCCTTCTCCATAGTCAGTAAATATGGTGGTCCATAAGGCTCTAGCTAGTTCCACTGTAGTCTTACTCAAGCCTTGCACTCACAGTTTAATGACTCCCTATAGGTAAATGACTCACAGAGAGTTTTAGTACCAGCTCAGGTCAGGACTCTGACCCCCACACCTGAATATGCCAATATCTTCCTCTTTTCTTGCATGCCTATCTGGATATCTCCAAATCCCCTCAAACATAAAATCTTTGAGAATTTTGTCTTAGCCAAGTCAGTTCTCAATCAGATAATATACAGTAAAAGTTGAAGAGTCTAACCCTTCTTAGAGTATAATGAAATTTGCCTGCAAAATATTGCATGTTGCAGATTGCACACTCACAATTAGGGAAAACTGAACTGATATTAGTGGGATTGATACACTAGTGTTAACAGATTTCTTGGTAACAAAGAAGATCCCACTGACATCAAATCTGGGAAGTGCCTCCATAAGGAGCACGGGAAGGTCAATGGAAATCTATGCAACCCTCACTCCCCACGTTTCATGGGTCACCAAGTTCTATAGCTTGTTCTACTCTCATTGTCTCTTTGCTCCTCAGATCTACAGTCCAAAATTCATGTCTTTCAGTGACAAAAGTGAAAGACTCTGAAGCACTCTTCAAGTTCCTACCACATCAACAAATCTAGAAGCAAAGGGGCCTGTGTATTCTTCTTTCTTTCTGTTAAGTATGGATGACATTTCCACTATTTCTGTCAATGGTAAACCCTCTGCTTGTTCAATGGGCTCATCATTTTCAATCTCTCTCTCCTGTACCCTGTCTTTCCTCTCCTTTTTATCAAATTACTCTTTCAGCATTCAAACATATCACTTTTCCACCTTAAAAACATTTTCATGGCCCCATTTCTCTCTAGCACCTCAGTTTTGTTCCCCTATATAACAAAACTCTATGAAAAAAATTGTTTACTTTTTTTATACTGCCTCCAATTTCTCCTTTCTCTCCTGAATCATCAGAATTAGACTCTTATTCAACACGTCAACAATATTGGTATTATAAAAGACACCTCCAATGTAAAGTTTAGAAAGCACAGCAATATTCATCACAGGAGAATGAAAAGGACATGCCAGTGAAGTAGAAGAAAAAGCTGGACCATGTGCTGCCCTAGAAACCAAGAAAAGAAAGTGATTCAAAAGGAAGAATATAATGACTTGATTCAAAAACTGCTAAGAGGTAGAAATGACCTTTGGACTGTGCAACTTGGAAGCCATGGGATACCCTGACAAGAGTGGATCCCATGGAGAGACTGGAATGGCAAACTTATGGGCGGGGGTTCAAATGAGAGTGGGAAGTGAGGAAAATAACAAAGAGTCCTCAAGACCACCCAATGTTTCAACAATTTGCTGCGAGTATTCCTAGAACTCAGCACAGTTGTACTCATGGCTATAATATATTGCAGCAAAAGGATAAAAAAAATCAACAAAGAGAAAAGGTACAAGGGGTAAAGTCTGGGTGAAACAAGGCACAAGCTTCCAAGGGTCCTCTCCCAGTAGAGTTACACAGAACATGTTTAATTCCCCCATCAACAAATCGTGACAACACATGTGAAATTGTGCCAGCCAGAGAAGCTCATTAGAGAATCAGAACCCACAGTTGTTGTTAGAGGCTTATCATATACCCAAATTCTGGACTCCCAGTGGGAAAGCAGGTATTTGGCATAACACATATTGTTTATGCAAACTGTTTAGATACAGTAAGCCACTCATATTTAACAGTAGCAGTAACCCTCCCAAAAACAAGCTCCCTTGTAAATAGGCCTTTTAAAGCTAGGCTTGCTATTTTAACACTCTTCTTCACAAGGAGAGAAACTATTCCTTTCATGAACTTATGGAAAAGAGAATAAATCACCTGACAGCTGGAGGGAATATAGAATATTGAAGGATTTGATTTTATCTTTCATAGGTGAGAGTACAGGATTTTGAATGCTAAAGAGAATGATCCAGTAAGCAGATAAAATTTGATGATGTGGAAGAGAAAGGGATACTTAAGTGGGAAAGAAGAATGAGCTTCAGCACAGAATTGAACATGGGGACATGGAATGTTCACTCATCATACAAGTGATTATGATTGTTGATTGACATGCTAACTATGCCTATCTTAGTTATAAATTTTATTTACAAGAGAGTTCAGCAAGAGAGTTATCATAGCTGAACATAGCTCAAAATCAATAGCTGTCTTATTCCAAAAAATTTATAATGAAACCCTCATTCACAATAATAATAGGAAAAATACATTTAGATAGAAATAGATACAACATAGGATGGACTTTATGAAAAACACTATAAAGTGTTACTGAAGGGCATAAAAACAGAACAGAATATATGGACATATCAATCAATGTTCTCGGAAAGAGACTAAATATTGTAATACCGTATTTTCTCCTCAAGTTAATTTAATTGAATTTATTAATTCAAATCAAAACCAATTTCAGAGGGAAGAAATTTAAAAGAATATTTTTTAAACTTTTCATTAACTGAATTATTCTTAAGTTGTCTGAATCAAATTGATTTCAATTCACATCAAAACTTAATACATTTTTTTGTGTTAAACAAACAATATTCAGCTAACCCTTGAACAACCTGTAGGTTAGTAGAGGAGCAATGACCCCTACATAGTCAAAAATCTACCTATTGCTTTTGATCCTCCCCCAAACTTAAGTTATCCTGGTATCTATGGGGAATTGTTTCCAGGATGCCCAGCAGACACCAAAGTACAGGGATGCTCCACTCCCCTACATAACATGGCATACATCAACACATACAGTTGGCCCTCTGCATCTGCTGCACTCCCAACCATGGATCAAAAACTGTACAGAAATTCATTGAAAAAATACATATATAAGTGGCCCCACACAGTTCAAACCCATGTTGTTTAAAGGTCAACTGTATATTAATAGCAGGAATACAAAGAATACATATAAGATTTTTAAAAATGTAATAAAACCACATGCAAATGTAGTTTTACACACGGAGAGCCATTCATTCTTAGTATTTTGTTGCATGCTCTTCAAGGCTTTTTCTGTGTTTACAGTCCTTGATCTGCGTGGTGGTGATATGCAAAACTCAGTTACTACGGTTCAGTCATAACTCAGTCCCACAACCAAGTGGCTCACATTTCAGTTTCTATGTTACATTAACTGAGGGTAATTGCATAAAGTACAAACTTTGCTCCTAGCTCGTTGGTCCACCAATCACTTCACAAATAACAACAGTGTATCATGATCAATGACCTATGGTATTATCTTTTTCTAAGTCTGTCTGTCAGTGATTGGACACCATTATTCTGTTCACACACAGACAGCAAAGCTTGTGGCTGTGTTGCCACTTTGTTCCCCAGTTAAAAACCCATATGATATTTTAGAAAAATGAATAATTGAAACAAGAAATTGGACAGCCAAATGAAAGTTAAGCATCAAAAGAAGGTTAGAAGTGAAATTCAAACAGAATGTAAGTTGAGTTATAGAAGAAAGAGCTGACCATGGCAATGTTGCTAGCACTGCCATGGGAGAGGAACTTGGTGAAGGCAAACTTACACACACAGATGAGGAGTGGAGCTGTGATGAAAGAACAAAGATGTCCCTGCTGAAGTGATGCTACCAACAATGCTCCCCTTAAAGAAACTCTCAGAGATATTCCATGACTTTGACAGTGCAAAAGATAAAATGTTAGAGGACCTAAACTTAACAAGGCATATAACACTTTGCCAAGGCATGCAAAAGATGTTATATGACAAGAAGAAGGCAAGCACTATTCAACTACTCTTGACAATTTTTTACTGAAAAATAACACACTTTAATTCCCAATTCTCCTAATATTTTATATTAGAGTACACTAAGTAGCTATTGATTTTACTATTTTTTCATTTCTGTACATACTTATCACAGATAGTAAGAAACAACTTGCACATTTAGTTTTATAGTTCCACACTAGCATGCAAAGGAAGGGCTGACTGTACTTCGTTCTCATTCATTCTTTCTCTCTTTCTCTCTTCTCTATCTTTTATCATCACTTGCACTTTAACAAAAATGGTACCATAATAGAAACATTATTTTGGTGTATGGGATGACATCCCAACCAACTGAGCCACACTAGTGCAATATACAGATCTAGTTTCATAGAAATGTACACTTTAAACCTATGTGATCTTATGTTGCCCTGATAAATGTAATGAATGATGAAAAAAAAGAAACATTGTTTTGAGTCCTACTTTTTGTCTTCACATATATTATTTCCATGTAAACAAACATAAATATACACTATTTTGCATTTAGTGAATGAAAAATATTCCACCAGCTGTATAAAATTCATACAATGATTCATACTTTAAAACAACTTGTAAGTTGTTGCTTTTTCTATATGGTATGAGCAATGCTACAATGCACTTCCTAAAAGTTGAATTGCTAAATAAAAGGGTACATGTGTGTATTTTTTAACTCGATAACATATTACTGAACTGAGCTTTTGAAAGTTACACTAATTTACATGTCCTCCTGGAGTGAAAGAGAACCCATTACTCAGCTCGACATTAAAGTGGGCATTTTTAATCTTTCTAATCTTTGCTAATCCAATTAAGCAAAATAGTCCTTTGCATATTTTTGTTAAATAGTTGAACTGAATTGAATTTGTATTGGAGCAAATTAAGCAACTATGGCAAATTTCTATTTTACATCAGAAAGTACTATAAAATTTTAGATCAGAAACTTTAGAGATAGTAATACTCAAAAAAGGGCATTTTGTAGTTCTCCTATTGTTTTAAAGTAATCAATGTTACCTCCATCTTCACAGACTAGAAAATGGAGGTTACACGGAAACAGAATACAGGCTTGGGATTCTGTTTATTCTTCCTTTTTCTGGCCTGTTGGCCACAGATATTTAGATATTCCTAGTCATCCACATGAATGCCTCTGTATGCCTAGAATACCTCTAACACTGGAATCCCCAGAAAACAAAGCAGGGATTAACAGATACTGGTTAAGGGATGAGTTTTATACCACGAATATAAATATAACACTGAGAATGGGCAAGTATGAGAAAAAGCCAATACAAGTTAAAACTAAACAATAAATCAAATTTATTTCAATATTAAAATCATAAATTTTAATAGAACAATCACTTCAAAGTTAATAACTTCATAGTTTACTCTGTTGAAAAAATGATGTCCTTGCTATTTATGAGGTTAGACTAGCATAGTAGTTTTTTAATAACTGACAAAATTTTAATACTGGAAGTGTTCAGATTCCAATTTTTCTTGAATCCTCAGTTCTGATAACATAAGGTCCTTTATTCCCACATGGTGACTATAGACAGGGACTGAAAATTAGCCACTCCCTTTGTAAAGGCAGAAACTTTCATAGTCTCTAACTCACCTTCTGTATTCATTTATATTGCCTGCCTACCTTTTGCCCAAGGAAGGAAATCAATCTTGAATTTTCTTATAAATTTATATTACGAGAGGAAAGAAATGAAAACTTATGGATTCTGATTAGCATATCAATTATATTTGAAAGGGAAGGCAAATAAGTTTACAATCTCTTTAGACATTTAATTTCAGGAAATTAGTTTTTCTTTAATATTCTTAAGTTCTTTTTGACTACCTGCACAAACAGGTGACCTAATGTTGAAATGCAGTGAGTTAATGCACCAGGTATGGGTTACACAGATTTCCAGTGAAGTTTCCACAGTGCCAATGGAAACATTTATCTGACTTATGTAAAAAGAGCCCATCATTAAGAGGGATAAAGATCATATTCAGGTCTGCCTGAGAATGGGCTTCTTGATGTTACTCCATGCCCTTATGTACCTGGTACATACTTGTGCTGCCCTGCTCATATTTCCTTACACTTACTGGTTCAAGATGCCTGACTTCCAACTGCCAGCAATTGAGATTCTTTGACTTTCTTTGTGGCCACAGAACCACATTCAGCTCACGAAGCAAGGACTGAGTGAAAGTGTAGGGACATTAGTTTCCCTGGGAGCAGCCCTCAGTCTTTGATAGACTAGACAGGAATTGATGGATAATGATTCCAGTTTTCTTGTCCCTTGATAAATGGGAGTGAGTGGATAATGATCCCAGCTCCCTGGCCCCTCCATAGGGGTATCCCTGAGCTATGATTCTGCACTGGCTCCCAGCGTTCCCCTGCAGGATGAGCTCTGTCTGATAAGTTGGCTGGCTCCCCTTCATTCTTTTACTTCCCCACTTCACCAGCAGTGTTTCTTCAGATCACTTTCAAATAAACTGCTTGCACTTGAATTGTTTAGAGGTTTGGTTCTGGAGAAAATCAAAGCAAGAGGGTCTGGTGGGATAAGGCTTTATGCTGTCACTTCAGGTTATGGACTATTACAAACCCATGGAGCTACCTTGGGAGAATTAGAACCCCCCAGGCCTTCTCCTGGTCCAAGTTATTTGATCAAAAGGAATACCTTCTCCAGCTTCCTGGGGATTTACATAGTAATAATCCTTTTTAAAAGGGCAAACAGCATAATACAAGTGGGTAGTATTTCTTAGTCTATTTTTTGTCATTTACTCATGTAGGTACAAAATGTTTCATGGTAATTCAAAGCTCTATGAACTGTAATTTACTCTTATAAGGTTATAATCTAGTAACAAACAATTTACAATGCCTGTTTAAAGGGGAAAAAACAGTTCTATAGGACTCTGAACCTCCACAGACACAAAACAAGTAATCTCAGAGAAGAAAATATACTTGTTTTATTTCTTAAAACATAGCTTAGTCATATACCCAACTGATGAAGTACAACACCTTTTAATGTCTGGCCTTAAGAATTTCTCCATTTGTAACTTTTTAGTATGTTTTCCTCAACATTCAAGCTGGAATGGTTTTACATGATGAACTGAGTCATCAATAATAAAGGAATGCAGTGAAAATGCACATGTGAACTACAAATGTTCAATGGACAGTGGACAAGTAGGAAGCAAGTGCTTATCAATACTGCAAGCATATAATAAGCACTTACTTAAATTTTTTGAAATCAAATTTAGAATTTTGACAAAATATATGGCATTTAAAACCTTCTTGGAACTCGAGACAATGCCTAATCTTTTAAAATCATTGTATCTGCTTATTGATTGTTTAGTCAATCACAGATTATATTCATACTTATTATTCATCCACATAATCAAGTTTAAAAATAAGTTTTAAAAGCATAAAGTCACTAAACCACCAAGAAACATTTAAAAAACATAGGATACTAATAAAACTTAGAGAGAGATTGCATTTACATCAGGGAGAGAGATTCAACACTATAATAGCTAAGACTGATTTTTTTAAAAAGTGGCAGAGTAAGAACAACTGGAAAACAGACAAAATAAAACATGACAGGACTAGTTAAAACACTGTGCATGGCAGACTGAATGCACTTCTGCCTGTATCCAGACTCTTTGGTAATGCCTCCTGCACTGACTCTGGTCTTACCCACGTGGCTTGCTTTGGCCAATGAAACAGTGTCAACTTGATGCATACGGATGCTTGAAAATGTGCTTTCATATTTTTACATCACCTTTGGAAGACCACCACTGCTCCAAGAGCAAACCTAGACTAGCTTGCTAGAAGTTAGCAACCATGAGGACCAGAGCTGAGTTGTTACAGTTGAGATTGTCTGTGGTGAGCAAGGGAACATCCCTGAAAAGAGTCACACACGTTTGTGTCTTTCAGCAATGCCAGGTATATTAGTGGAGACCTCCCCAATAAGCCAATAGAATTAAGTGCAGGTTACACACAGAGAGGAGGGACTTACACAATAGAGTAAGTGTGGGGTGCCAAGTCCAAGTCTCCAGTCACTGGTGAATTTGTAGGTGAAAAGGTGGGGACAGTCCCAAGACAAGCAGCTACCATGGCAGGACGGGTCCTGTGGATTTGAAATCCTACTGGGCTCCAAGTGTGATCTGTGCTACAGCTAAGCTCCAGTGTCCAATGGTTGGAACTCTGAGTTCTTACAGCTTACAATGGTTGGTGGTCTCACTCATATCAGTGCTCAGATGGATTCCTTATCCAAGTGTCCAGACTTGTGGTTCTAGGTGTTCAGGGTTGCTCAATTACCTCAGTCTTGGGCATATAACCACTTGACATTATTGTCACGTCTGACAGTGACTCCATATTGGGTTGTCCAGGGGTGTCCAAAAAGTCCATTCTGCTTGTGGTCTACACACTATCCTAGATGAATCAGTCTCCAGGCACCCCCACCAGCTAAGTGTAAATGCTTGAGAGAGCTTCCAGCAAGATTAGCCAAGTCTGACCCAGAAGCAAAACTGCACAGCCACCTTGCTTGATGAAAGTAATAAAGGTTGTTACTAAAGTCTTAGAATTATTTCTTATTGTGCAATATTA
This sequence comes from Anoura caudifer, assembly GCA_004027475.1. Lineage (NCBI taxonomy): Eukaryota > Metazoa > Chordata > Mammalia > Chiroptera > Phyllostomidae > Anoura > Anoura caudifer. The sequence goes on along the minus strand of PVKU01005726.1, from coordinate 86,144 downwards.
GATATGCCCAATATATTAGGTAAAGATAGCCAATAATCACTGGAGTACAAAAATATGGGAAATATCTGTCATGAATGTGGGTTAGCTCTTATACTTGGAATAGGTTACTGGACACAGAGTTAAACATATCAAATAAATGTAAGCATCATAGAAAGGTTTCATGACCCCCCTGTTTAAGGTGATTTCTCCCGCAATAAATTCAACAAAAAGGAAAAAAGTGAATAAAACAATTGGTTTGCATTATGTCTGAGTGTAGGGAACCACTTTTTGAGACATGGAAATGTGGCCCAGCAACCACGTGGAAAACCAATGGGGGGCATGGTGGCACATAAGACCACACCCATGAAGAAGTTCTCCCATGGGAAATCAGGCCTGCATTATACCTAGGCTGCTTTGTGACTTACTCTTGCTAAAACTCTCTCAACCTGAGTTCAGGCAGCAAGCTCTTGCTGCATTATCTTTAAAGTAACTTCCTGAAGTCTGTGCTAATTCTCCCAAGGACTGAAGTGTAACCAGACCTATTACTCTTGTCGTTCCCTTGCATTTGCAACATTTTTTAAAAATATATTTTATTGATTATGCTATTACAGTTGTCCCATTTCTTCCCCATCATTCCCCTCTACCCTGCACACCCCCTCCTACCCACATTCTCCCCCTTTAGTTCATGTCCATGTGTTATAAGTTGTTTACCTTCTACTTTTCCCACACTATCCTTGCCCTCCCCCTGTCTCTTTTCTACCTACTGCCTATGCTTATTGTCTGTACCTTTTCCCCCTCTCTCCTCCTCCCACTCCCCTGTTGCTAACCCTCCATGTGATCTCCATTTCTGTGTTTCTGCTCCTGTTCTAGATGTTTGCTTAGTTTGCTTTTGTTTCAGGTGTGGTTGTTAATATCTGTGAGTTTGCTGTCTTTTTAATGTCACATTTTTTATCTTCTTTTTTTTAGGTAAGTCCCTTTAACATTTCATATAATAAGGGCTTGGTGATGATGAACTCCTTTAACTTGACCTTATCTGAGAAGCACTTTATCTTCCCGTCCATGCTAAATCACAGCTTCACTGGATAGAGCAATCTTGGATATAGGTCCTTCACTTTCATGACTTGGAATACTTCTATCCAGCCCTTTCTTGCCTGTAAGGTCTCTTTTGAGATATCGGCTGACAGTCTGATGGGAACTCCTTTGTAGGTGACTGTGCCCTTATCCCTTGCTGCTTCTGGAATTCTCTTCTTCATTTTAATCTTGGCTAATGTAGTTATGATGTGCCTTGGTGTGTTCCTCCTTGGGTCCAACTTCTTTGGGACTCTCTGAGCTTCCTGGACTTCCTGGAAGTCTATTTCCTTTGCCAGATTGGGGAAGTTCTCCTTTATTGTTTGTTCAAATAAGTTTTCCACTTGTTGCTCTTCCTCTTCCCCTTCTGCTACCCCTATAATTTGGATGTTGGGACATTTAAAGATGTCCTGGAGGCTCCTAAGCCTCTCCTCATTTTTTTTTGAATTCTTGTTTCTTTCTTCTTTTCTGTTTGGTTGTTTGTTTCTTCCTTCTGGTCCACTCCATTGATTTGAGTCCCAGTTTTCCTCCCATCTCTATTGGTCCCCTGCACGTTTTCCTTCATTTCACTTATTGTAGCCTTCATTTTTTCATCTAATTTGTGAGCAAAATCAACTAATTCTGTGAGCACCCTGATCACCAGTGCTTCGAACTTCGCATCTGATAGGTTGGCTGTCTCTTGGTTGCTTAGATGAATTGGCTCTGGGGCTTTGATTTTTCTCCCGTTTGAGCCATTTTCACTTTTTTTTTTTTTGGCCTGGTCGCGTATGTAGTGAGGGGTGGAGCCTTAGGTGTTCCCCAGGGTGGGGCAGCCCAGTCGCTGGGTAGGGACACTGTATGTGGGGGCAGGGTCTGAGAGGGAACAATGGTGCTTGTTCCGCTCTCTCAGGTTCCATTCCCTTCCGCCACTTCCCCTTCACCTGGATTATCTGCGCATGAATGTGGGACCACGTGGTCATCCAGCCGCCTTTTGCAGCCTCACTGGGTCTTCACAGTTGTCACCCTGTGCCCGGGCCCCCTAGCTGCCGCCTGTGTGCCTGGGATCTTCCAGCTGCTGCTGCCTGCACGTGTAGGTCACCAACCTCCACTTTTTCCTGCCAGGACTCCGCTCCTCTTACTGGTCTGGATGAATGGTTGTTGCACTTCTGTACAGTTCAATTTTCTATCAGTTCTGGTTGTTTCCTTGGTTCTAAATTTTTGTTGTCCTTAATTTTGTTTGTGCGAGGAGGCACAGTGTGTCCACCTACACCTCCATCTTAGCCAGAAGTCCGCAACATTTTTCAATGGACTGAATTTACGAGTTTGGGTCCTAGTACCCCTTGGGTGTCCCCTTGTCTTAATCCTTATTTGCACTTTACGATATATATGGAGGTTATTTTCTTAAGATCACATTCAAAAACAACAAATAGTAGGTTTCACAGGCTTAACAACTACAATTGATTTAAAAAATAAAAAATGGGGAGATGTTGGGAACCACCCCGCCTAGTTTCAGAAGCTGTAACACCGCCCCCCCCCCCATGGCTAAGGCTGAGTGAGCGACCTTCAGACCATAAGCAGCTAAGGAGACAATGCTTATCACCCTGGCAGGGGTTCTGCCTCTCCTCCTTTTACTTCACCCTGCCTGGCCCCCAATGCTTGATCAGTTAGCCAATGATGGGTAAGATTCCCCAAGGAGGGAATGACTTAAAACAGGCATGATTATGGGGAGGCCCCAGGGAAGGACTTGGGGGGCTACAGCAAAAGGGAGTAATGGACCCTTGCCCCTCAGCTTTGACATACCCTGAGTCCTCATTCTGTCTCCTAATCTTTTGACTGCCTTACTTCCCCTGCCTGACTTAGCCTTAAACAATGACAGAGGGTGGTGCAGTTCTGTGTTGGAAAGTGAGGGTTCCCCAGGTGATCAGGCCTAAGAAAGAATATACAAAATCCTTTGAAACCTGCTTCACTAAGAATGCTCTCAATTAAATGATAAGGGTCCAAGCAGGAAATGAGTTTGTTTCACAAAGTTTTATAGCCCTTTAGCTAACAGACCCTGACTCAGAATAGGCCCTTGTAGTTCTTTGTATTCTATCTATTGCTTGATCCTTACTGCCTAAGAATGATTAGTGAACTTTACCTGTATTCCTGTGCAAATTGAAACCCAATAAAAGCTTGTCAAGGCAAGGGTCTGCATGCTCTCCCCTTGAGAGAGTAGCCATGTGGTCCCTTTTCCTCCACAGGACTTGGTAGTCCATGTGAATTTGTCTTGTATCTCATCCATAACACCACAGACACTGTGGGCCAGTGTCCGAGTCATCTGAAGTCATAAATGTTCATTACATAAACGGTGATTTTCTACTATGAGATCTATTAAACTTATATAAATTAAAAAACCCAGAGAACATATACAGAAGTGCCACTACTTAACAGTGTTCACCACACACCAATATTAAATCCTCACCTAGAATCATTCGTGTTACATTTGAACTCATGGTCAGATAAATCAAGGCTTTGGAATTTTATTAGCAATTGTTAATTATATTAGAAATACTAGTGATGTGCATGTACCATGTATGCTATATATGCTATACCATTAGTTTTGTTTCAACATGATTTTTAAATGCTATTGGTTTCAAATAAAAAACAACTGCCACTCATTTCATAATAAAATTTTGATAGTGCTTTTTTTAAAAAGAAAATAAATGAGACTAGTGATTCTCAAACTTTGCTAAATACTGGAATTACCTAAAGAGTTAAAAAAATTCCAATACCCAGGTAACACCCCAGAGCAAATGCACAGGAATCATGGGATCATGACTTAGGCATCAATTTTTTTCTTCATATTTCTCAGGTGATTCCAATATGCAGCCAAGTTTAAGAGCTAATGACCTAGTCCTAGATCTGTGGGGTCCAGTGTGATATAGCCATTTTATGTTTTTGTTGTTCTTAAAGATTTTATTTATTTTTAGAGAGAAGGGAAAGGAGAGGAAGAGAAACATCGATGAGAAAGAGAAACATTGATCAGTTGCCTCTAGTACATGCCCCAAACAGGGGCCAAACCCACAACCCAGGAATGTGCCCTGCTCAGGAATGGAACCAGGGACCTTTCTCTTTGCGGGAGGACACCCAACAAATTGAGTCACTGTATGATAGCCATTTTATATTTGAACAGTCCAAATTGAGATGAGCTGTAAGTGAAAACTACACATCAGATTTAGAAGATGTAGTATTAAAACAAATGTTAAATGCCATTAATAATTTATATATATATTACATGGTACAATAATATTTTGGATATTTGGATTAAATAAAATGCACCATTGCATTAATTTCACCCGTTTTGTTTGGCTTCTTAATGTGACTACTAGAAAATTTAAAAGTACATATGTTCCTTGTATTTGTGGCTGACATTTCTTTCCATTAGATAGCACTGTTTCACTAAACTAGAATATAAGGTATGTAAATAATTATTTTAATATTATGTGATGTCACAAAACCTTGCTTAATGAAGTATGTGTTCACATTCTGGAAAATTGGATATAATGTTCTGTAGGAAGTTCATTTTTAAAGAAAAAACACTCTGTAATCCTGTTAGGGAAATGCTGGAAAATACCAAAACTGGCTGTCAGCAGTCAACCCATACGTAGCCTACTCCCAGGTATCAAATATCACTTCCGCATTCTGCTTCTGTACTCTGCTCGCTTGCGCCAGCCCGAGTGATAAGCTTCCTTCCTGAACGAGAGTATATAAGTGCCCTGAATCCTTTGTTCAGGGCCCAGAATTTGGAGACTGCCTTCTCTGGGTCCACGCGTAATAAAGCCTCACTCCGTTACCCTAATTCGAGCCAGAGTCATTATTTTCCAAATTATTTTCCGTAACATTTTGGTTCCCTGACCAGGAAACGACTCACGTGAGCAGGCTGTTTGCCTCCGGTGAAGGCAGCCAGAGCTAACAGGGTGAGCCAGCGGCTGGAGGGAAGCACGTGCCCCGGTGATTTCAGGTCCTGGAAAGCTGTGGCTTGCCTCCGCCTGGGGTTCTGAGCCGCCCTTCAACCCAGACAGGTGGGGAAAGCGGACTGAGACTTGTCTGGAAGGCGCCAGATCGGTAAGTGCCCCGGGGACCAGACCTGAGACCAGGGAGAGGCTGATCACCTCTCAAACAGTAATCTGAGAATTTGGGCCCAGCAACTATGAGGCCCAGACCAGCAGACCCTTTCTCGGGGAGGGAAAAGTAATAAACTCTGTGAATTTGTGTGTATGAAAGAGAGTGAATGTGTTTGTGGCTCCACGAGCAAAGCTTACGGGAGTAAGAGTGAGCCCCAACCTGTGGTTCCTGGGTCAGTCATACAGCATAATGGCTGGGCGAATAAGTCGAATCGCTGCATGGGCAGCCTTAGTCAAGACTGACCTAAGTCCCTCGAGAGAGGACAGGCCAGGCAGGCGAGTGAGAGAACCCTAAAACCCTTGGTTTGTCTGCGTGGTAAGGGGAGGAAACATGGGGAGCGGTCCATCAATTATCAACCATTTTAGATTGTATGCTCCAGAATTTTGACTGGTTTTGAGGGCAGGACCCCTTGATGACTCCAGGTCAGCTTGAGACTTTCTGTACATCTGCATGGCCCACATTTGGGGTAGGCTGGCCCCTGAAGGCACCCTTAATTTGAGTATCATTAGGGCAATTCACCTGATAGTCACAGGGAAACCAGGGCACCCGGACCAGTTTGTCTACATAGATAGGTGGCAGGAACTAGCACAGGACATGCCGAGGTGGCTCCAACAGTGCGCCAAGACAACCCCCAGATGAATGGGAGCACCCGGGCGGAGGAAAGGTGCCCGAATGTGCTGCGGGCGCCTGGCCACCAAAACACAAGCACAGGTTCTCATTGCAAAGACCCCTTGTTGCCCTTTGACCTCTTTACCCATGAGAAAGGGAAAATAGCCCTTGAAGTTCTAACCAGCTTGTAGGACCTTGGCACAAGCCTGTAGCCTATCTGTCCAAGTAGCTAGACAATGTTGCGGCAGGATTGCTCCCCCCTTGCTTGAGGGCAACAGCAGCCACAGTAATCCTCTTGCAGGAGGCAGATAAGCTAAACGTTGGGACAGGAGATTTAGCCTTCACGTGCCACATGCTGTAACCAGCCTCCTAGCTGGACAAGGACACAGATGGATCTGGTTCTGAAGGTCTTTAACAGAGATCCAAGGGTGACCATCTGACTTATAAGGTGTTTGCAAGGTCTAAGCTTTAGGAACACTGCAAGATGTGCCTGCAAATTTAGGGACTTTTAGTGGAAGGTACCAGTGGTGCTAGGGATTTTTTTTTTTTTTTGCTGCTGCATACTAAGTTTAAGTATAGTCCTTCCCAGTGTGGGAAAGAAACTAGGATTAAAAGTGAATAATGGTTAAATCTGGATGTGTAGGAATATGTATAAAGGATGTGAAAGTTTTGAACCTGGAAGAAAGGAAACCTCAACTGCTCTTTTTCTGGTATTATGGGAATGTGGTTTCAGTAGGGTATTGTTTCTGATCAGAATCCTGTATCTGTAAGACCTAATTTAAGGTTGCATGTAACCAGTTGGGAAGAATGCCCTTGTCACTTGGGACCCAGGAAGGGTCACTTGGAGCTGATGTGTTTCAGTCTGAGGTGAAAGAGCATATCTCTGCGAGGCACCAATGGATGCATTGGTGCAAGAGAATGCCTCTACCTGTGTATTGTTTCAGATTTTGCTCTGTATCTGCTCTGAAAAGGAAATTGAGGATTCCAGGGAAGGTTGAAACTTCATAATCTGTAGGAAAGTGAACAAGGAAAAGGAAGATTAGAAGGTTTGTGAACATTGCAGAAGGTCTGTGGGAAACTGTAAAGATAAATGGAAAAGTGAAAGTTTTGAAAAAGAATTATGTAGTGTTAGTTAGTAATGGAATGTATAAGGCATAGGAATGCAATTTTGGTGATATTAGAAGGAAAAGGATTTTCCTTGACACTTTGTATTTTTCTCCCTACCTGATCCCTTCAGAATTTGGCATTCTGATGGAGTGATTGATGACATGAGGTTTCTTTGCATAAAACCAATAAGACTAGTGGTTAATAGTGGTTTTGTTAACCAAGACTTTGACTGGAATGTCACACCTGAAGGAGGCATGTCTGGGTTCTGGTTGTCACCAGAAAGCCTGAGGAACTGGGATTGACTTGCGAAGCTAGCGAAAGCCCACGAGAAAAAGCCTGGTACTTTGGTTGGTTGTTCGGTTTGTGCCAGTCTTTCCAGGGAAGGAACGAAGGTTGCTTTCCTGAAAGATGGCTAAAAAGGAACCTGTAGGCACAATGGAAGGCTCAAGGATTTGAGTGCAACGACTGGTACAGGTGAAACCAGATGGCAGATGTGTGGCTCTGCTTTTGTGTCCCGAGGAGCAGACTGAGAAGTCAATCTAAGGGTTCCCTGTGTGAGTTCCAGCAAAGCAGACTTAAAGATCATAGGTGATCTAGGCTGCTCTTGGTGTGTTTATGCAAACAAACAGCCAAATTAAAAGCAGGACCCAAAGTAGTCCCTGTAATAACAATGAGGGTGATTTTAAGGAGAAAAATTGTGGTTTAAGGAAAATCACAAAGCTCAGTATCAGACATCAGAATGGTGCAACTAACTGTCTTGAAAGTTTGCTTTCATTTGAAAGTTGAAACTGGGTTTGTAATGTTACCGAGGATGTGCGATTACAGGCATGAAGGACCAATTGCAATTGTTAAATGTCATTGCAAGAAGGACCTTGCAACTGAGTGTCTTCCCAAAAGACCATCTCACAGCCGCAGAGACTGTTTTGGGGATTGTTGTATGAATTAACCTGTGTGTACTTCCGTTTTCATAGGGTGTATGCCTATGACCTCACTACCTGGGTAATTGGTTGCAATATAGGCCTCACTTGAGAAGCCCATCTTCATCGTCGCCCCATGAGGTTCAATGGTTGGCTGAACTAAGTGGTTGGGTTGGTGAAGGGTTGGGGCAGTCTGTGGGCTTCACTTTAGAACTAATTTGCCCTTTTCTGTCTTGATGGCTTGGACAGAAATGGCCCAGATATCTGAAAGGAGGGAAATCCCAATATAGGCCCCTCAGCCCCAGTGAAGTATACTGGGCCACCAGAGTTTTGGATAGGTGTAACATGCCTTGTATACCTTCCTCCAGATAAGCCATTTCTTTACCTAAGACCCTGCCTTGGTCATTTAGTGGTTATGATTTAATTGTGCTTCCAACTCTCTTTTCAAATCTATCTCCTCCAGAATATGACCTGACCAGAATGCCAATGGTCCAGTAATGCCAGCCTTTGGACACCAAGCCTGTGACTTCCTGGTGACTTCCAACTGACCAGGATTCTGTAAAGTCCTTCCCCTTACAAGAAGGACTCCCTCTGTGCTGCACCCCTCCCTTTCAGGGCACCCCTGACACAAGGGTAGGAAGGACGACGTCCATGTCCAGCCGGAAGTAGTTACAAGAAGATGAGACCTTCGTCCATTGTCCTTTATATGATTATAAACTTTGCCAGAGGTAGGAGATTCTGCATGGTTTCACCAGAGTACAGGCCCCCACAGCTTTGGTAGAAGAAAATATCCACAAACTCCAGGACATCCAGAACAAGATTAAGAACCAGGACCAACCTTGGGCATCCACCCCTTGGTGGCAATCTATCATGTATTCAGTTTTAGCCCCAGTAATAGGGCCCCTACTCATCCTTTTCCTTGTCGTATCCCTAGGACCTTGCTTACTCCGCACCCTTACCCAACAGATTGAGAGCATGGTAACCTGTAGCGCCACAGCCAGATTGCTGTCCCTCCAGCAGTATCACTACTGGAGACTCCTGTCTGAACCTCAGGATCCCGTCCAGGACCAGGGCGCCTATAGTGTTGCTAGAACAGCTGATACCCCTGTTTAGCATTAAAAGGGGGGAATGTTAGGGAAATGCTGGAAAATACCAAAAGAAACTGGCTGTCAGCAGCCAACCCATAGCCTACTCCTGGGTATCAAATATCACTTCCGCATTCTGCTTCTGCACTCTGCTCATTTGTGCCAGCCCGAGAGCGATAAGCTTCCCTCCTGAACGATAGAGTATATAAGTGCCCTGAATCCTTTGTTTGGGGCCCAGAATTTGGAGACTGCCTCTGGGTCCGCACGCGTAATAAAGCCTCACTCTGTTACCCTGAATCGTGCCAGAGTCATTATTTTCCGAATTATTTTCTGTAACAATCCAATATTGGGTTTGTTGTACTATTTTTGTCATTTCTTATGCAAAATAGCATATGCATTTAATTTTATGATTATATTCTATTTTCTACTTTAAATGTCATACTGATGTAAAGTTTATTTAGGATTCAAAATTACAGGAATAACTAAAATATGCAAAAGTCAGCTTATTGAAAATTTGTGTAAATCACATTTTGTCAGTGGGATAAAATATTAAAGGGGGGAGGGAGTTAGAACCTATAAAGAGAATAACCAGTGCTGTGTCTACTAACCATCTCATTAAATTTTCATTTTTCCTGATCATATATATTCTTGTAATAAGGAACATATATATTGCTATTTTCTTTATGGACTGGGCAGCGTTCTACTTCTGTTACTTATGGTTCAGATTGAATTCTTTTGAACAGCATTAATAAAAATCATGGAAAGGAGAATGCTGCATATGAATAGCATAAAGCTAACTGTGTTGTAAGTCTAATTTTAAAGCATTTAATGCTAGTACATTGGTTAAATTTACAAGACACTATTCCAGTGTTTGTAATATATTTTTTAAATCTGGCCCAGAACATATTTTAACTTATTTTACATCTCCTATTATCATTATTATTATTCATCAGATGGTAATTAACATCCATAGCTGGAGGCCACTCCTTTTGTTTTTATTAAAATTCTTCCTATTCTGGTATAGGGTTTCCTTTAATCCCAGGTTAATATATTTCCCATTCACTGTGCCAAAGCTCCTGAAATGAGTATCTGCACAAATTTTCAGAATAATATCCTGATTTAAAGATTACTAAAATGCTGTGTATTTTCCCCAAATCACTTGCCTTTGTCAACCTGGAGTTGGTTTACTCTCACCCCTGATGGAATATTTCATTCTCAGCCAAAATGAAAAAGGTCTCACTGTGACAACACTGGTTACAGAAGGAACTTCACAGTCATTTTGTCCACCTGGTTCATGGTTTCCAACTAAATCATTCCTGTTCCTTTTTTAAACCCAAGCCCCTGGCTTTTGTTATGTCCATGTTAGTTTTTCTATATTTTCCTCATAAATATCCACTAGGTCAGGGGAATTTATCTCAGCTTTTTTTTTTAAACTATAAAGTTGCAAAACAACAAAACAGTCAAGACAATAAAGAGAAAACAGAGTAAAGGGGCTTTTACATCTTGGTGGGTTGTAAATGCCTCTCTTGCTCCTTTCTTAGTGTATCCTATCTTCTCTAAAGCAAGTGAGTCAGTGGAATGAAAGTTATTTTAATTGATATTTATCAACTTTGTTCAAAACATATTTAAAAGATGCTGTTCTGTTCCACGGTTTTGCACTATACCAAATTGCAAAGCTGGGGGCAACAATGGAGGCAGGATCGGAAAGAGTGAGCCCCTATCACCACCTTCCTAAACTAGATACAATTGGTCTAATCATTTATCTTCCTCCTTAGGCCCTTGCCATACTCTGTCTTAAGTTGTAGTTATGGTCATTCATTTTTTTCTAAGCTATATGATAAGTTCCCTGAGGAAGGGATATTGCTTAGGATATGATAAATGGCAATATTTGTAGATTAAATGAAATATTTTACCCATTTTTGTATGTTTCCAATAGCTATAGGCATCTCCCCGGATGAATTCAATAAACACTTTGAGTGCTATATCATACACCTTCTCTGAGACTGGGAATTATTTCAAAAGTAGGCTTTTCCTAGGTTTCTCCTTCCTAGTAGCAAGTGGAGTGAATTGAATTGTACTTACATTGGAATAAAATGTTCAGATGTGAATACCTAGCTCTACTTTGCATGTTTGGTGTTTTAAAAATACAGCTAGAGCCCTGGCTGGTGTAGCTCAGTGGATTGAGAGGGGACCTCCGAACCAAAGATTCCCAGTCAGGGCACATGCCTGGGTTGCAGGCTAGTTCCCAGCAGGGGACGCATGAGAGGCAACCACACATTGATATTTCTCTCCCTCTCTCCTTCCCTTCCCCTCTGAAGATAAAATAAATAAAATCTTTAAAAAATATATAAGTACAGCTAGAATCTGTATTTACTTAATGGCTCATTTGGCATATATTTTCAAATAATTAAGATATTCATGTTATTACCTTTTTATCATATCCGAGCAAGGGAGACCAACATTTTGTTATCTCTTAAATCTGTTTTTTAATTTAATGTTATGACCCAGCAAACTGAAAAAATACTTTCATAGTGCTACTATCTGCTCTTTGTTTTTGCCTTTGGCATTGGTTCACACATAATAAAGTGGTTGCCATTTATTCAGACCCTGTTATGTGTTGAGTGCTTTACCCACTTTTATTTAATTTGTCATAACCTTACAAGTTAAAGATTATAATCCCCACTTTTCAGATTCAGCTGATAATTAATTACGTAATCTTCATAACCTTGCAAGGTATATTAGTGTTCTCCAGAGCAACATCCATCCATCCATTTTTACATAGAGAAAAGACACAAGTATTTGACTCATGTGATTATGGAGGCTAGCAAGTTCAAAATCTGAAGGGTGGGCTGGCAGGCAAGAGAACCAGGGAGGAGTTGCTGTTTAAGTCCAGAAGCAGTCTGTTGCCCGAATTCTTTTTGCTCATGGTGAAACTGGAAAAGCCAGCATTCATGCTGCCTGTCCCTACCATAACCAATAAGCGGAGACAGGGATTGAATCTTTATGGGTGCTTTTTTCAGATGGTCAGTGATCTGAGCTATGTACCCTAACAGACTGTCTTAAATTCCATTTTAAACTGACCCTTTTAACAAGGAGAAGAAAAGTGTAGGTAAGGGGTTTGGAATTCAGGGGAAAAGTTAATCAGATAAAAGCTGCAGCATTTTTTCATCTGTGTCATGGGCGATGGATGGCTCACCCTGGAGTATAATGGCTCAGATACCATCTTGATTGCTTGCAGTCCTCCTGAGGCACTAAGGTGGAACTGTTTATACGGTCTCCTGGAGTCAAGGTGGGTCATACCCTCAGTTACTGGAACATACATTGATTACTAAGCTTATTATTACCTGAACTAAAATTTTCCAACTCTTGAGTTCCCTATCAATAGTAGGTTAGTCTTTCTCCATTAGGGCCTTTAGCAACCCAAAGTCCACTGATTTAAATGTTAATGTCACCTTTAAAAACCACCTTCACAGTAACACCTAGAGAATGTGTTTCACCAAATAACTGAGTAGTGTGGCTGGCCAAATTGACACATAAAATTAACTATCAAGAAGGTATATGTAATTCCATGCTACAAATGAGCACAATAAGGCTCAGAGATACTAAGTGATTTGCACAATATCAAACATTTATTTTGGAGCATCTGGACTTTATGAAAGGGGTTTCTGCCTCCTAAAGCCCATGTGTCTTTTTCACTATATATACTGCCTCTCAAATTAAGTATTTTGATTGATTAGAAATAAGTTCTTCCAGGGCCAAATTCATGTTAAAAGAATGATTTAGCGATGGCAGCTGTATATTTTAGTGGTCTAATTTATCCACTAATAAATATTTACCAAGGATGATGACCAAGAAATAGATGTCTGCCTTAAAGCTACAGAATCCTCCTGTCCTTCACAATCACCGAAAACTTTTCCATGCTTTCCATTCCTGGTGCCAGCACCTACATTTCGAAACCTAGAGTATACACTACAGCAGGGGTGCCAAACTCTTTTTTACTGGGGGCCATAATAGCCTCGTAGTTGTAGTTGCCTTCAAAGGGCCAAATGCAATTCTAGGACTGTATAAATGTAACTACTCCTTAACTGTTAAGGAGTTGAAATTACATTTGGCCTTTGAAGGCAACTGCGAGGCTGATTGTGGCCCCTGGTGAAAATGAGTTTGACACACCTACACTACAATATTTCATGTCTCTAGTCTTTATATTCCTAAATTCTGCATTTAATCAGACAACTACCAACCCCTCCCCACCCAAATTTAGTATTTCTCCAATTAGCCAGTGAAGAAAAGCAAAACTTTTGAGATTAAAAATTACTTTACAGATGAGCTTCAACTACCCTTCCTGTCGTCATTTGTGCCATTTACTACGAACAATACGCTCAGGTTAAATTTGTTCCCAACTGGGTTCATGAGCTCACATATTATTTGATTTTATTTTTATTTCTGTAACTTAGGCCTTTGTATTCACCTTCCTTGCCAGGTGAACTAATCTTCTGGCTCTAGCTCTTATTTTTCCAGACTTCTCAAGAATGTTTTTTTCTTCACCCCTTCCTCAATTGCTTTGTAGAGGAACAGTCAACTAGGACAAAGTGACCCAGAAGAGGGACTAGGAACTGGGAAAGAGTTTTGTTTAGGTTACTTAGAAACCACAAAACCATTGGGTTTAGGTTAGGTAGTCATAACTTCTGCTTTGGCTTCTGTACACCCAGCTTCCGATAAGTACACCTCAAGGCTAGAGTTATTTTTCCCATCAGCTTCTGTATCTCCTGCTTTTCCATGTAGGATAGAGCGTCCAGAGAGCATAAAAAAGCCCTGCTTGGCCAAGGTTCGGGGCTCAGAATTTGGGGTCTGTACTCCTCTGGGCCCGTACACATTAATTAAGGGATGTGCTCCACCATCCAACTGCGTGTCGAGTCGTTTCTTCCGTAACATTTTGGTTCCCTGACCGGGAAACGACACTCACTGGAAGCAGGCGTTCTTGCCTCTGGTGAAGGCAGCGGGGCTCAGTGGGGAAGCCCCACTTCTTGGAAGGAGCATGTGCTCTGGTCATTTCGGGCTTCCTGGGATGGAGGTTTCCGTGCTGTATCCCTGCCTGCTCTAAGACCCTGGCAAAGGGGGAACGATGGAGCACGAATGATTGGAGGCGCCAAAATCAGTAAGTGCCCCGGGGGCTGGACCCGAGACCAGAAAAGAGGGCTGATCACCTTCTCAGGCCCCAGTGGCCTCAGACATCCAGACCAGGTTTCTCTCTCTCGGGGAGGGAAAAGTAATAAACTCTGAGAAATTGTGTGTGTGAAAGAGAGTGAATGTGTTTGTGGCTCCACAGGCGTCAGCCTACAGAGCATGAGTGGGCCCTAACCTGTGATTCCTGGATCTATCATACGGCATAACGGCTGGGTGGATAACCCGAATCATGACACGGGCATCCTTAGTTAAGATCGATCTAAGTCCCTCGTGAGAGGACAGGCCAGGCAGGTGAGAGGAAGTCCCCAAACCCTTTGTTTGTCTGCGTCGGAAGGGCGGGAGAGAATGGGTGGGGGACTGTCAACTGTTTTAAACTGTATGTTGCAAAATTTTGACTGATTCTGGGGTCAAGACTCATCAATGGACCCTGGCCAGTTAGAAGTTTTCTGTTCCTCTGAATGGCTCACCTTCAGGGTAGGCTGGCCCCCTGAGGGAACACTGAACTTGGGGATCATTAGGGCGGTTCACCTCATAGTTACAGGCAAGCCAGGACACCCAGATCAGTACATCTACATAGATAGGTGGCAGAAACTAGCACAGGATATGCCCGGGTGGCTCCAGCAGTGTGCAAGGACAGCTCCGAAGCAGTCGGGAGCGTCAGGCCAGAGGAGGTCAGGATCATGCTGTGGGCACCACAATCAGCCTCAAGCTCAGGTTCTCCTCGCAAAAGGCTTAAAACATCCCATCTATCAGGGTCACCCAGAGGATGATCCACCTCAGCCTTTTCAACCTCCTCTGTACCATGGGCTGCCAACAGCTCCCCCAGGGCTGCCCCCAGATACCCCACCAAGCTCCCCAGAAACTGCGGAAGGCCAGGGGCCAGCAGGGGCCCCAACACCCCCTATCGTGACATGTTTAAGAGGACACCAGGCCCTCCAGATGCCTCTGAGGGAGCAGCAGGGGCCATCCCAGTGGAGGGAAGACGGTACCTACCAGCCAGGTCCGACTGTCCTTTACTATCAGCCGTTTACCACGACTGACCTCCTAAACTGGAAACACCATACACCCTCTTATTCAGAGAAACCACAGGCGTTAATAGATCTGACGGAATCAATAATGTAGACCCATAGGCCCACTTGGTATGACTGCAGGCAGCTCCTGTTAACCCTTTTTAACACAGAAGAGAGGTGGAAAATCTTGCAGGGGGCCCACCGCTACTTAGAGGCCCACGCCCCAGCTGGCAATTTAGACCCCTCTCAGTATGCTAGGGCTGCCACACCTGAGGAGCAGCCGGACTGGGATCATAACACAGATCAAGGAAGGGTGGCCCTATGTCAGTATCAGGAGGCCATCCTTCAATGGGTCCGGGCTGGGGCCAGAAAACCCACCAACATGACCAAGGTCTCAAATATCATGCAAAAGGCAGAAGAGAGCCCTGGAGATTTTCTGGAGAGGCTGATGGAGGCCTATAGGGTCTACACTCCTTTTGACTCAGAGAGTCCCAACAGCCAGAGAATGATTAACATGGCCTTTGTAACCCAGTCAGCCCCAGACATCTGGAAAAAACTGCAGAAATTAGAGGGGTTTGCTGGTCTGAATATCAGCCAACTCGTAGAAGTGGCAAATAAAGTATATAACAACAGGAAGGAGGCAGCCAAGACAGCCACCTTAGAAAAGCAAAGAAAAAAGGTGACTCTGCTTGCTGCAGCCCTAACCGCCCCTATTTGATAAGAGCAAAGGTCCACAGGGAAGCCAAAAGGGACATTTCAAGGTAGAAAAGGATCAGTGCGCCTATTGCAAAGAGAGAGGGCACTGGAAGCATGGATGTCTGAACCCAAAGCGAAAAGAAAACTCAGCAGCCCCACCCGCACCGGGAATCCTCAGCCTGGCCAGGTTAGACACAGAATGAGGGGGACTGGGCTCTATGAAATTAGGCCCCCACGAGCCCATGGTCAAGGCTACAATAAGGGGCCAACCATTGACTTTTATGGTGGACACCGGAGCTGAACATACAGAAGTCACCACACATGTGGCCGCGCTTTCGGACCGGGAGGTCTCCATCATAGGGGCCACTGGACAGTTGGGAGGAGCCAGGAGATTTTGCCAGGCCCGGACATTTGAGCTCGGGGGCCATCAGGTTCGACATGAATTTCTTTACCTGCCAGAATGCCCTGTTCCCCTATTAGGGAGAGACTTGCTAAGTAAACTTTCGGCTCGGGTGGCTTTCCAGCCCTTGGGGCAGGCAACACTCGAAATAGGCAAGTCCAGCCTATAGGCCCTAGTCACGCCCCGAGAAGAAGAATACCGACTTTATGAAGAAAGCCGAGGCCCGAGCTGTCGGGACCCTCTAATTGATGAGTTCCCTGACGTCTGGGCAGAAGGGAATCCACCAGGCCTTGCCACTGGCTGTACTCCTGTAATCATAGACTTGAAGCCGGGAGCGCAGCCTCGCTGCCTCAGGCAGTATCACATCCCCAAAGAAGCCAGGATAGGAATAGCTGGCATAATAGACAAGCACCTGGCTGAAGGAATACTAGTTCCCTGTCAGTCGCAATGGAACACGCTGCTTCTCCCTGTTAAGAAGCCAGATGGGTCAGGATATCGCCCAGTGCAGGATCTCTGAGCTGTCAACGAAGTTACCCTGACTCTGCATCCAACTGCACCCAACCCTCATACCTTACTGAGCCAGCTATCCCCAACTGCCTCGCATTTCACGTGCCTGGACCTGAAGGACGCTTTCTTTTGTATTCCCCTGGCTCCCGTCAGTCAGCCTATATTTGCTTTCGAGTGGGAAAGCCCCCACAGGGGAACTAAAACTAAGCTCACTCGGACTCAATTGCCACAAGGGTTTAAGAACTCCCCTACCATTTTCAGTGAAGCACTAGCTCGTGATCTAAGACCTTTTTTCAGAGCGCAGTCCCAACCTCGTCTTGCTCCAATATGTAGACGATTTGCTACTGGCAGGGTCAGGAGACCATGAATGCCGAGAAGGGACATGAGCTTTGCTCCGGTTATTAGCTTCAGGGGGCTACCGTGTGTCAAAGAAAAAGGCCCAGATTTGCCAAAAGGAGGTTCGGTTCCTCGGTTTCCAAATAAGCCAGGGCCAGAGGACATTAGGAACTGAAAGGAGGGCAGTGATCAGTCAGCAGACCAAACCCACGAGCAGAAAACAGCTTTGGGAATTTTTAGGAACGGTTGGATTCTGTCGAATATGGATTCTGGGACACGCTGAAATAGCTAAGCCACTATATCAGGCTCTAAGGGGGGCTGAAAGTGCTCAGTTCGATTGGGGCCCGGAACAGCAGAGTGACTTTGAAAAATTAAAAGAACTTCTAGTTAGGGCCCCAGCCCTCGGCCTGCCTAACCCAGATAAACCGTTCTCCCTGTTTGCCCACAAGTGAGAAAAGATAGCTTTGGGAGTACTGACTCAGGAGGTCGGACCCTGGCAGCGCTTGGTGGCCTATCTCTCAAAACAGTTAGACAATGTAGCTGCAGGATGGCCACCCTGTTTAAGAGCCATTGCAGCGGCCGTAACCCTCCTGAGAGAAGCAGACAAGCTCACCCTGGGACAAGAGATAAACCTGTACGTGCCGCATGCCGTTCATAGCCTCCTTGAGGGACAAGGGCATCAGTGGCTATCCAATCCCCGACTCACCCAGTGTCAGGGGTTACTTCAGGAAAACCCCCGGGTGCACCTAAAAACTGTACGAAGAGTAAACCCAGCCTCTTTTCTTCTGGCTGAACTCAGGGAACCTGACCACAACTGTGAGGAGGTCACCGAACAGGTATGTGCCAGCTGGCCAGACCTGCAGGATCAGCCCCTGACCCGAGCTGAGCTGAATTTATATACTGATGGGAGTAGCTTTATAAATAAGAAGGGAGAGTGGATTGCAGGGTACGCAGTGACCACGAAGGATGAAATCCTTGAGGCAGAGCCTTTGCCTTCCGGGTGGTTAGTGCAGAGGGCAGAACTTTATGCCCTCATCTGAGCCCTGGAGTTAAGCAAGGATAAAGAAGTTAATATATATACAGACTCTAAATATGCATATGCCACCCTCCACATCCATGGGGCCATCTACAAGGAAAGAGGGCTTTTAATGGCCAAAGGAAAAGAAATAAATAAGACAAAGATCCTCCGCCTCCTAGAAGCCATCTGGTACCCGGCAAAAGTAGCGGCAATACATTGTCGGGGTCATACTAGGGGGAATAAAGAGGAAGCAATAGGAAACCGGCTGGCCGACCAAGCAGCAAGGGCTGCTGCAAGAACAGAAAAAGCTCATCAAGTACTAGTGACCCTGCTGGTCAGCTCCCCACTGAATGCACAGGAATACCGGCCAGGAGAAGAAGAGTGGGCCCGGCAGGCCCAGGCATCTAAAACGCCAGAGGGATTATGGAAGCTCCCGGATGGACAGATCTATGTGTCACAAAGTCAGGCCGCAGAGGTAGTTCAGAACTGTCATGCTCTGACTCATCTAGGGAAAACAGCCCTAGAGAGTCTACTCCAGAGATACCTCTATATGCCAGACCTGGCTGCACTATGTACCAGCACAGCCTCCAGATGCATGACCTGTGCCAAAAACAATGCAGCAGGGAACAATCGAGTTCCACCTGGGATACAGTACCATGGGACCCAGCCGCTAGAGGACCTGCAAGTAGACTTCACCGAGGTAAAGCCAAGCCGGGGATACAAGTACCTGCTCGTCCTCATATGTACCTTTTCAGGATGGGTCAAGGCTTTCCCTACAAGGACTGAAAAGGCTAGGGAGGTTGCCAAGGTTTTGCTGAGGGAAATAATTCCGTGGCATGGGTTGCCTTTGAGTCTCGGGAATGACAATGGACCGGCTTTCATCTCACAGGTTATACAAGATCTGGCCAGATTACTTCATATAACATGGAAGTTGCACACTGCCTATCAGCCTCAGAGTTCAGGAAAAGTAGAAAGAATGAACAGGACTTTAAAGGAAACTTTAGCAAAATTCTGCCAAGAAACTGGCTTACCACGGACCGACCTACTACCCATAGCCTTACTCCGAGTCAGGAATACCCCAAATGAGGCAGGGTATACCCCCTGTGAACTAGTGTATGGAAGACCCACTCCTCTAACAAGAATAACTGGGCCCACTAATCTCAAACTAGGGGGAGAAATAGGACAGAGAAGATACTTAGAACATCTAGGGAAGATATTAGATCAGTTAGGAGAAGCCCAACTTGGGTTTGAACCAAAACCCTGAGGGGGGCCAGAGCACCCACACCGTCCAGGGCAATATGTTTGGGCAAAAGATTAGAAAAAGGAGCCTCTCCAGCCCGTGTGGACTGGCCCCCATTTAGTACTTTTGACTACCCCTACTGCTTTAAATGTTGCAGGAATCGCGCCGTGGATCCACCACTCCCGGGTTAAGACGGTGGCCGCCCCATCAGAGACACAGGAGGCAGAGACCAGACAGGGCTCAGCGATTCCAGTGTTAAAGCTCCAGAGAACTCTGACAAGAAGAGGAACCAAGGAATGGACCATTGCCCCACTATAGACCTAATCTTCTGCTGTGTCTTTGCAAGCATTCTTGGAATAGGTTTAATAGCCACCACCCCTACAGAATGGAATATAGGGGAGCGAGCAGGTTTAGGACTACTATACCTATGTATAATTTGTATACTCTTATATTGTCGTTGCTTCATCTGACTCTAAGTTTGGGCCTAGAGCAGCCACTAGTTTGGAGATTTTATGCCAGGGAAACTTACACTAGCGGAGGCAAAACCACTTCCCACACCGTCAGGGTAATGACCCTCACGACGACTGGGTGTAGTGGCCCAATGACTCTGACCATCCCAACCACCAATTTTCAGAGTACTTTGGGTTGGGAATGTACGGCACTTCCTGTAGTGTGTTTACTTAGGGATCAAAAAAACAATTATGCCTTTAATCCTTACCAAGGATGTGACTGGAAACCTGAGACTTATGGAGGATGCCCCTATAATTATTGCCGTCACCACTCAGGAAAGGGGATAGGACAAGGGCAGGCCCTGACAATTCCCATTCGGGATCCAGAAAGCAAAGATTGGGAAAAAGGAACCTATGGTAAGATATATGTCAACATGTGGCATTCAGGACCAGTTGGGGACATTTTTATCTATAAGACCCAGGAGTTCGAAAACCCTAATTTAAACACCATCTACCAGATTCATACTGCCATAGAAAAACAAGAAAAAGTCCTTACCAATGAACTAGATAACCAGGAACCAGTAGGGCCATTTTCCTGGATAAAATTAGTTCAGCGAGGGGCCCAACTTCTCAACTTGTCTAGCCCAGGCAATTATAGTGACTGTTTCTTATGTGCCTATCTTAACAAGCCCCCTCTCGTTGCAGTTCCGTACCAGGGGCCATTTAACCTCTCTCAACCTACCCGCAGGAGTGCACCCCTTTTCCTACCAGGAGTACCCTTGTTCCAGAATCCTGATGGTAGAACCCTGGACTGCTACGGACCACCTGAAATCTGTGACCTGACTTTACCCGACACTGGACCAGTGATGAGCCCACCTGGGACCTTCTTCTGGTGCAATGGGACTTTGCTCCAAGTGCTGGAAGGCGACCACGACACCCCTTGCTATCCGGTGACTCTAGCACCCCAACTTGTGTTATATCAGCCTGGAGAGCTGCACGTGCTAATGACTGCAGATGTACAGAAAAGGGCAGTGTTCCTCCCTATGATAGTTGGGCTGAGCTTTGCTACCTCCCTCATGGGGTTAGGGTTAGGTGGAGGAGGATTAGCAGTTAGCCTACAGTCCACTCAAGAATTAAAGGAAGAGTTAAGTTGGGCTGTGGATGCTTCTGCCCTGTCCATGGCCTCACTACAGAAACAAGTAACTTCATTAGCAAGAGTAGCCCAGCAAAATAGAAGGGCACTGGATCTTTAACTGAAGAAAAGTAGGGAACTTGCCTTTTCCTCCAAGAAGAATGTTGCTATTATATAAATGAAAGTGGAATAGTAGAAGAAAATGTTAACAAGCTAAAAGATATTAGTAAAAACCTGAAATCCCAGACCTCCGAGTATACTAGGCAATCTTGGTGGCAGTCTACCTTGTTCCCGATCTTAGCCCCAGTAATAGGCCCATTATTATTACTGTTCCTAACTATTACAGTTGGTCCATGCCTGCTTTGGACTTTAGTCCAACAGATAGAGACTACAGTTACTAGAAAGGCAACAGGAAAAATCCTTTCTCTCCAGAGACACCATTATAGTAGACTACCCCAAGTAGATAGTAAATCCAAATTTAGCTATTGATACTGAGAATAACAATATGTCTCAGCATCAAAAGGGGGGAATGTAGAGGAAAAGTCAACTAGGACAAAGTGACCCAGAAGAGGGACTGGGAACTGGGAAAGAGTTTTGTTTAGGTTACTTAGAAACCGCAAAACTGTCGGGTTTCGGTTAGGTAGTCATAACTTCTGCTTTGGCTTCTGTACACCCAGCTTCCAATAAGGACACCTCAAGGCTAGAGTTATTTTTCGCATCAGCTTCTGTACCTCTTGCTTTTGCCACATAGGATAGGGTATCCGGAGAGCATAAAAAGCCCTGCTCGGCCAAGGTTTGGGGCTCAGAATTTGGGGTCTGTACTCCTCTGGGCCTGACTCCTCTGGGCCCGTGCACGATAATCAAGGGTCGTGCTCCGCCATCCAACTGCGTGTTGAGTCGTTTCTTCCATAACAGCTTAAGAGTGTAGTTAGGTTTGCAGTTTTAGGTACGCGGTGATCTCAATACACTCTTCTTACCTGTGCAAAGGCTGGAATCACTTCAGGAGATGGAATCCCCAACCCAAATATAATTGGTTCGCCAATATCAGAGCATGCCCTGTGTCCTGCACAGAGGTCTGCCAAAATTACATGTTCAATAAACATTCAACACATTTATTAATGAATGAACCAGATTAGGAAACTTCAGTTGGTGGGATAAGAGCAAACTAGTCTTTCAGCGAGGCAGGACTCCTGGCGCTCTTTTATTTCACTGCATTAAACTGACCTAGAATCACCACCGATTCTACAAGACCCCCAGAAGGCTCAGGCAGTGCGCATGCCCCGAATCTTGTGTTGTCCGCCGCTTGGGCAACACCGGGAGCTTGGCCCACACCGGGAGCTTGGCCCCGCCTCCTGGTAGCGCTCGGGAGCGCGAGCGCGCGACCCCCACGGAGCGTGCTCTGCGTGCGGGTGCCCGCCAAGCCCGCTGGGCGCTAGATTTCCGAGTTCCGGGACTGGGGCCTTAGTAGTGGGCACCGGCGGGAGCAGCCAGCGGGGCGCAGCGCACGCGGCGGCGGTGCCCAAGGGGAACGAGACAGCAGGCGGTGAGTCAGGCCTCAGAGAGTGAGCGGGCGTGTGCCTTCGCGCGTGCGCAGCTCCAGACTGCCCGGCTAGGGGCGCGCTCCCGGCCGCGGGTCGGAGGGGCAGAGCGCGGTTGGACTTGGACGTGGCTGCTGAAGCTAGTGTTGGGACCGGGGATGCAGGGATGGGTGGAAGCGATCCCCAGGCTTTAGAGGTTCTGGCCGCGCAGGCGTTCTTCCCTTGAGGTTTCAGGCGGGACGGTCCCGGACTCGCGCGGGCCCCAGTCCCAGGGACTGGGCCAGCTGCCTCCCAGGTACCTAGGGAAGGGAAGGCGCGAACCCCGCGGGCTCTAGCTGGCCTGACCGGCGCCCGCGGAGTGCGCGACCCCCGGAGATGGCGGAGGTCCAGCGAGGAGGCGCGGCCGGGAACCTTGGCGCCGAGCAGGTGGCGGGGGCAAGGCCCCTCGCCGGGAGAGGAAATGTGAGCAAACTTCCCTCAAGTAACTTTATTGAGGGAGCTCTAGGGACCGACACCCTGGACGTCACAGGACCCCCGCAAATGATGGTGGGTTACTGGGGGCTCAGGGTCCGGATCTTGGAGCTGGTTTACCAGGTTCTTGGCTGCATTAAAAAACGAGCATTCGCTGTTAAAATAGAGATGCAAGTTTGGTGTTTTAGTTAGAAGGATGTTCGTTTTCTTGGGAAGAAAAGACAAACTGCCCGGTCTTTTTATCTCAAAGAAAGTATTGTTAGGGCGTCCTGGGGATTCCTATTTATGAAGCAACCTATTGTCCTGTGTGTGCTTGGCAGAAGCCAGCTATTTCTATTATTAGCCTTAAAAAGACAAAGGGAGATAATTGTGCTTTCTTTTCTTTTTAAAAATACTTTCAGCCATTTCGCCAAATCATGAAATACAGTAGTTCTCAATGTTGCCTGCGCAAGGGAATCACTAGGGAGTTTTAAAACTATGCTCAAGTCATACCCCAGTTCAGTTAAAACTCAGTGTATATTTTAAAGACCCGTAGGTGACTCCTGAATACTGCAGATTTGGAAACCACAGTATTATATAAGAAAGTCAAAATTTTAGTTTTACAAAAGTACCGTTTAGTTTGTAGTCGGTGAGATGAAACTCTACAGCTTCATTTTCCATATACAACTCACAAAGGGTGGTTTGTTTCCCACTGGAGACGGAGGGAAGCGTCTGTTTCAAACTTTAGCTTAACTACAATATGACTACAGCGTCCAGAACATTGTTCTAATTGGTGTTTTGAATTTATGTTGGGATTACTAAACCTACTTTCTCTGGCCCCTTCCACAGCCAAAGGATTTCGTCGTCTTTTAACCTTGTCTCTCTCTACCCTCTTCCCTTCTCCCTCCTCCCACTCTCCTCTTTTAACCATCCCAGCGTCTGGGAGGATCCTCCTCGCCCCAAAAGCACTGACTCTAAAGGGTTATTGCGGGTTCCCCTAGCAACCAGTTCTCCAGGGAGAGTGGGCATGTCCGTATCGTAGGGTTTCTAAATAGGACTACCTTTTCTGAAGATTTTTGAATCACCGTTTTCAGTTCATGAGCTCAGCACGGGTAAGGGTGAGCTTATATAGTTCCAGTTTTTCTTTCTAAGTAATTACAAAAATTACTTAATAATGCTCTTGTATGAGGTGATACTGCTGGTGGTTAGATTGTTCTTTCCTGAATATTCGTTTTTTCCTTAGTCTTTGCTCTGAAAACTTGTTTAACAAAGTTCCAAAATGAAGTGGAAACAGTTGGGGAAAAAAAGTTTTTCTCTGTGGTACACAAACCTAACAATTGTTTCATCATTTCTCTAAAGTCTTAAAACCTTAAAAAAAGGTATAATAATCCTACAGCCATGCAAAAAACATTTCATAATTTGTGGCCAAAAGAAATATCAGTTTTAGCTTTTAAGTTATTTGTTCTTAGAAGGTACTTTGCCATGATTTTTTACAAAATGTTAAACTACTTATAATGTTACACTGTAAAGTAACAAAGGAAAGGCACAGTTTTTCTACAAAGTCGCCCACTCTTTCCCCAAGCACACACATCCAAACAAAGATACTTTTTAAAAATTTTAATTCTTTTTTGTTCAAAACAGATATTTGGTAGTCATTTAATTCCAGTTTGCCTTGCTAGGAATTGTTAAAACTATTCTGAACAAAATAGCATAGAAATATATCCCTTGTCTCAGGTTTTTTGTTTTTGAAACATTTCTAACTTTACTGTGAATTCAATCAGTGAATTCCAAAATGCTTTTAGTAGTCCAGTGATTTGGAGCACGTATTGGGTATTCAAGAAGTTTCTCTCTCGCTAATATTTCTTGTTTTATATACTAGTTAAATTTCAGTTAATTGGACTATCAAGCAAGTTCTATAAGGTAAATTTTCCAATTTCACTCTGAGAATATAATTATGGAGACAATATAATCATTTGATGGATGTTGTAGTTCAACAGTCTGCCATGTTGCTAAAATAGTAATCTCTCACCTAATCTTTTCTGTTTTCATTGCTTGTTTAAAACTTGAGGCCTTCTAAGCAGCTACAGTTAAGAATTTCTGTTTCTATGGTTTTTAAACATTTAAAAATAAAAAGTTATTATCTTTGTTGTAGACATTTTTCAGAATTACAAAAAAAGATTAAAAAAAATAAAACTCACATTATCCAGAAATAACTGCTCATGGGATGAAGTTCTTCCATTTATCCCTTTTTATTTGTCTGCACATATTTTTAAAATAAAATTGGTGTTTTAATTTCATCTGTAGTTTTAAATATTGCCCTAAATATTGCCCTTTCACTTCAGATATCACAAATTTCCTATGCTCTTAAATCTTCCTTGGAAATACAAATTTTTAATGCTAGCTACGCCTAAGTTTAACTTGTTTTCTATTGTTGCACATATTTCCATTTTTAGTAGTTGGGGATATAGTATTAAACACTAATTGCAAATCCTAGCTTGGCTACTTACAATCTAAATGACCTTAATTGCCTATATCCCGCCCCCGCACTTCCTTATGATTGTGTGGAACAAGGAGAGTAATAACAGTTGCTGCAATGGAGGGTGGAGAGTTTTGTAGAGATGGAATGAACCAAATAAAGGAGGGTCCTCAACGGTCTGGCAAAGGAAGTAGGCTCAGAGTTAAGGACATGAAGGTAGAGCTGGGATGAATGCCCTGGAGAAAAAGTCTCAGTATGTCTGACCTATTTGGGTTAGATTAAAAGAGAAGAATTCCTTAGGCAGAGGTGAAGTTTTTTTATGACTCTTGAGACATGTTGCTAATTTGCTTTTGCCTAGACAAACTGATTCCCTTAAGCACAGAATGGTCTTCCCGTGATGTCAGCATTCCCGTGTTAAATCTTACCTAATTTTCTGTAAAAATGTCTTAATTTATATTTTTTGGTAGCTAGTGAATTTAGTAATTAGCTTTTTATTTTACCTTTTAAGAAATTTATGTAGGTACTTTGCCCATTTTACTATTGATTTTTAGTAATGATTTTAAATACCTGTTTTACATAAAGAGTATTGTGCCTTTAGCATATTTGTGGGACCCTCCCTCACCACCCTGTCATAATTTGTCTTTTTGATATTTTTTTAAGCAACAAAATATTTTCATTTTTATATAGACAGCTCTATATCTTGATTTATATCATTATGATTTTTCCTCATGAATATTTATGTTTGGATAATCCAGAGATGAAGAAAATGAAGTGCAGTTTTGAAAATATATTAGGTTTTTACCTTTAAATCTGTACTAGTGTATAGACTTGTATTGTCTTATGCCACTTTCTCCTCCCCAACTAGCCAATACTGTCAGCACGCTTTGTTAAATATTGGGCTAACCATAAAGGTCATTTGGTTTTGTCTGTAAGATGGCTCTAGTAGTGTGTGGTTGTCTTTAACGTCATTCCAAACAATTTTGTTAGGTTGTATTGTGACAGCTGTCATATCAGCATGCATTTAAAAAACTTATCAAAATTTGTGTATTTTTGTGTAGCCATTTTAACATGGAAGATGGAAGAAAATATGCAACATTTTTGGTATATTATGCTTTATTATTTCAAGAAAGGTAAAAACCCAACTGAAACGCAGAAAAAGATTTGTGCAATGTATAGAGAAGGTGCTGAGACTGATGGAATATGTCAAAAGTGGTTTTCAAAGTTTTGTATTGGAGATTTCTTGCTGGGTGATGCTCCATGGTCGGGTAGACCAATTGAAGTTGATAGCCATCAAATCAAGAGGTTTCCTGAGAATAATCAATGTTATACCATGTGGGAGATAGCCAACATACTCAAAATATCCAAATCAATTAAATTATTAGTGAAAATCAAAAATGTGTCTTATTTTTTAAGAAAAAAACCATGCAGACTTTTTTGGCCAACCCAATATAATAGTCCATCCTTCCCTCACTGGTTAAATAGTTTTCCCTTTATTATATTTTTAAGATCTTAACTAGTTTTGAGTCTAATTCTGTTTTAAGCCTTACTCATTTAATCTTGATCAATGCCAGATCTTTCTGATGTAGATTTAGAATACATAGAAATACCTAGTAGAGCAAGCCACCCTATTCTTTTTTTTTAAATTTTAATTTAATTGTTGTTCTTGTACAGTTTTCTGTCTTTTACTCCCATCCCAGCCCTCCTCACCTCCCTCCCATTTCCATCCCCCCTAGTTTTTGTTCATGTGTCCTTTATACTTGTTACTGTAAACCCCTCCCCTTTTTCCCCATTATCCCCTCCTCTCTCCCCTCTGGTGAGTGTCAGGCTGTTCTCAATTTCAGTGTCTTTGGCTGTATTTTGCTTGTTTGTTTGTTTTGTTGATTAGGTTCCTGTTAAATGTGAGATCATACGGTATTTGACTTTCACTGCCTGGCTTATTTCACGTAGCATACTTCTTTCCAGTTCCATCCATGCTGTTGCAAAGGGTAGGAGCTCCTTCTTTCTTTCTGCTGCATAGAATTCCATTGTGTAAATGTAGCATACTTTTTTGATTCATTCATTTCCTGATGGGCACCTGGGTTGCTTCCACCACTTGGCTATTGTAAATTGTGCTGCTATGAACATTGGGGTACATAGGTTCTTTTGGATTGGTGTTTCAGGGTTCTTAGGATATAATCCTAGTAGTGGAATTGCTGGGTCAAAAGGCAGATCCATTTCTAGTTTTCTTAGAAAATTCCATACTCTTTTCCATAGTGGTTGTACCAGTCTGCAATCCCACCAACCGTGCACTAGGGTCCCCTTTTCTCCACAACCTCTCCAACACTTGTTGTTTGTTGCTTTGTTTATGATGGCCATTCTGACCAGTGTGAAGTGACATCTCGTTGTGGTTTCAATTTGAATCTCTCTGATAGCTAGCCATACTGAGCATCTTTTCACATGTCTCTGGATCCTCTGTATGTCCTCCTTGGAGAAGTGTCTGTTTAAGTCCTTTGCCCATTTTTTAATTGGGTTGCTTGTCTTCTTAGAGTGGAGTCCTGTAAGTTCTTTATATATTTTGGAGATTAAACCCTTGTCTGAGGTATCATTGGAAAATATGTTTTCCCATAGAATTGGTTCTCTTTTTATTTTAACACCGTTCTCTTTAGCTGTGCAGAAGCTTTTTATTTTGATGAGATCCCATTTGTTTATTCTTTCCTTTATGTCCCTTGCTTTAGGGGACATATCAGTAAAAATGTTGCTGCGTGAAATGTCTGAAATTTTCCTGCCTATGTTCTCCTCTAGGACTTTAATGGTATCACAGCTATATTTAAATATTTTATCCACCTTGAATTTATTTTTGTGTATGGTGTAAGTTGGTGCTCGAGTTTCATTTTTTTGCATGTAACTGTCCATTTCTCCCAACACCACTTGTTGAAGAGGCAATTTTTACTCCATGTTATGTTGCTGCCCCCATTGTCGAATATTAATTGGCCATAGAGACTTGGGTTTATTTCTGGACTCTCTATTCTATTCCACTGGTCCATGTGCCTGTTTTTATGCCAGTACCAGGCTGTTTTGATTACAGTAGCCTTGTAATAACAGTTTGGTATCAGGTATTGTTTATGCCTCCTACTTTGCTCTTCTTTCTCAAAATTGCTGTAAGTATTCAAGGTCATTTATGGTTCCATATAAACTTTTGAAGTGTTTGTTTTATGTCTGTGAAATATGCCACTGATACTTTAATAGGTATTGCATTGAATTTGTAAATTTCTTTGGGTAGTATGGACATTTTGATGATAATTCTTCCAATCCACGAACACGGTATATATTTCCATTTGTTTGTGTCTTCCTTGATTTCTTTCTTCAGTGTTGTGTAGTTTTCTGCATACAGGTCTTTTACCTCCTTGGTTAGGTTTATTCCTAGGTATTTTATTTTTCTTTTTGTTATATCGAATGGGATTTTTTCCTTGATTTCTGCTTCTGTTGTTTCATTTTGGTATACAAAAATGCCTTTGATTTCTGGATATTGACTGTGTCCAGCTGTTTGGCCAAATTCATTTATTGGGTTGAGCAGCTTTTTGGCTGAGTCTACAGGATTTTCTATGTACACTATCATTGTCATCTTCAAACAATGATAGTTTTGTTTCCTCCTTTCCAATTTGGATGCCTTGTATTTCCTTTTCTTGTCTAATTGCTATTCTTTAAAAAAATCATAATTATATGCATCTGTCCTTAGACAAAGATTAAGGCTTATTGTAAAATAAATTGTCCCCTCCTTTCTCTGTCTCCCCTCTCATTGCAACACCTTCAGTGTCCTTCCCTGGTGGCAGCCTTTTGACTGTTTACCCTTTGTTCTCAGTTTTTCACTAGGGCCATTTGTAAGATCATTCCTCTTAGGCTGGTCAGAGAGTGATCTTCTAGCACCCTGTGCTGTGGAATGGGTCTAGCTGCCAGTGTACCAGTAGACAACTGTCTGGAATGTTAGCAGCCTCTTTGTATAGTCACTTTTGGGGAAGGTTCTCATGCTCTCACTGTTGAAAGACTTACCTGTTTTATATATTCTTCTAAGAGTCAGTTTTCAGTCTTGCTGGGCTCTGGGACTCAGAGCCAGGGCTCTACGGTGAGGAGGTGGGAAGGGGATCTAGTGATGTAGGACTTCTCACACAGCTTTTACTAACCTTTTATTAGCCTGCCACCCTTTCACCAACAGTTTTTGAGTGATGTGGAGTGCTCCTTAGCTTTCATTACTGACAGTATAGTATTTCACTCTTCCAGGTCTGTTGAGTTGCTGCTTGTCCTTCTGCTTTCCACTTCCATGATTGTGTTGTAGTTTCCACTTCAGTTATTTAAGTCTTGGGTCTATATTTTCTAGAAAGATCTCTTTAGTGCTGTTTTAGTGGAGTTTAGAGGGAGAGGATATACTTGAATATTTTGTGAAATCTGCCATCTTTATCTGGAAGACCCTGCCATTGAATCCTTAGAACTAAGAAATAATCAATTATGTGTTGCATTTTTATTCTTTAGCAAGAACTGTCATCTATAACGTAGATGCCAGTTTCTCTTCAGGAGCATAAAACATTATTCAGAACTGTCCTCCTGGCGGAGATATATATAACTCTTTTTTTAATTTAAGTTCTAATATTTGTTGTTAGGGTTCTTAGGTATTTATATTTTTGTTGTTGTGATGGGTTCTTCATATTGGCTGTTGCTGGTATAAGATGGTTGTTGATTTTTGTATATATATATTTTTATAGCTGGCTATTATTCTAAGAGCTTTGCAGTTTATTCTCTTGGGTTCCTAGTTATGTAATCAGTTGCAGATAATGACACTCATGTCTACTTCTTTCCGATAATTATACCTTTTATTTTGGGTTTATGGCATACTGCACTGCTGTTAGCATTTTGGAACATAATCAAATAGTAATGGTGGTAATGTACAAAATTCTGCTCTTTATTTTGCTAGGAAAAACAGCGGTACAATATTGGCTTTTGGTTTTATCATATGTCCTCATGAAGCCAAAGGAAGCCTATCCTTTTATTTCCAGTATACTTAGAGGTATTTTTAATTTTTTAAGGGTCAGGAATTGAATATTAGCAAATTATTGTTAATATCTGAAGTTCACCACTCATGTTTTCTAACAAACTGCTGACGTGAGTCCCAAATATTAACTGGAGTAAATCCTTTCCTTTAGATAATTCTTTAGAAAAGCAAATTCAATTCATGAGAAAATTAAGATGACACATTCAACACATAATCATGTCTTCTGGGGTGGAGTGGGATAGTTACTGGGATTTTTCAAAAGAAATATTTCAAATTGCTAAATCTTTTTCCTGTGGAAATGGTGTCCTTTCATGGGGTCATAAGAAAAGGATTTTGGGATACCTACACATGGGATGTTGAGGTCTTGCAGTAAGATTTATTGGGATGGAAATAGAAGGCTGCCCCCATTTTCCAATTCCCATTTTCATCTGTCCCACTATGGGAAAATTCAATCTTGTCTTCCAGCCCAGTACAAAGGCCAAAGTCCAGAAATTCTGTGCCATTCATTCAGTCCATATGAAAGCTAAGGCTAGTGCAGCCTCTGTTGCTGTCTGGCTAGCTTAGCTTCAGTTCCTGGCTGTGCTCTGGCTGGTATTGTGCCCAGGCCCTTAGTTGTAACTTGCCGTGGGCTGTGTAGCTTTGTTTAGCCTGGGTTATATTATCTTGGGTTAATGAAGGACTGGACTCTTTTTCAAACTAACCAATCAACTTGCCAATCTCTTTCAGGCTTGCATTGGATCCTCCCCCTCACCAGTCCATTTCCTAGATCTTAGGGGGTCCTCTGTCCCTTATTTAATTGACCCTCTTTCCAGGCTAGACACTCCATCCTTGTGGTCACCATCTTAGCTTCTACTGCACTTGCCTCATAGTAGGAGGACCTGCCCCTGTGCCATCTTGACTTCTATTGGGCATGTGCTCAGCAGAGGAATTTTTTTTCTTTATTGTTTATTTTTTTTCTTCCCATAGTCTGGGTGAGTGTACTGGTTATACCCTGGGGGTTGAAAAGTGGTCCTTCCTCCCTACATGGGGGGCCGAGGGATATTAATCTCCTTGGTGGAGTAACACTGTGATCTGCTTCAATGCCTGTGAATGCTACAACTTAATAGCAAAGGAGGCTTATGATCCCTAGTTGATTATATTTAACCCTGCATAGGTTGCAGCCCATCTGAGATTTACAAACAGACCCTTTTCTTAAATATTGTTACATACATGTGTACATAGGTTCAAAGTCATTACTAACTGAACATTTATAGATGACCAATACGTGTTTTGTAAGGGTGTGTGATATTTGATAGTAAATTGTATCTGAGAGATACTGGTGAACTCTTAAGTTGGTGTTGGTATAGTTGTTTTGTTTCCACAACCGTAAAAGCCAGTATTGGTGGGGTTTTTTTTTTTTTTTTTTTTTTTTTTTTTTTTTTTTTTTTTTTTTTTTTTTTTTTTTTTTTTTTTTGCTTTTTTGCATTTATCATTGAAAATGGCTGGAACAATATATCGAGTCGATAATCCAAGGATTGTTGAAGAACTTCAGTGAATGTTACTCAAGTCCGATGATGAGAATGATAGAGTTGATTGTGAAAATGAAAGTGATTTAGAAGATGAAGATTATGTGAAAGTTCATTCAGAAGAATCAGATACTGAGCAAGATATTTCTAGTGAGAAAGTGAAGATGAATTAGACATGAATGGAGAGTATTTTGGGGGAAAGGATAAAAGATCCAAATGGAGGAAAATCCAATAAGATGACAAATTTAGAAAACAGCCACAGAATATTTTGTGTCAACTTTGGTTAGTTCAGTTAAATGCAAAAAAATGCCAAGACAGAACTTGATACTTGGAACTACTTTATCACAAATGATATTTTAGATCTAATGTTGTTATATATAAATAAGTACATCAATTGTATTTTGAGCCTGTTTTCACAAGAAAGAGATGCTAAATGAAGACAAAAATGAACTGAAAGCATTTTTAGGCCTCATATCTAATCTAGCTGGTTTACATCACCACAAATTGGCTGAATTTGCAGGATTTATGGACTACAGGTGTTAGTGGGATTGAACTTTTTAGATTTATGATATCTTTATGGGGATTTAGATTTATTCATAATTGTATCACTTTTGATGACAAGCTTACCTGCTTCGAATATCTGAAAGTGGACAAATTAGCTGCTATGAGAGACATTTTCTCATCATTTGTAGAAAATTGTAAAGTATGTTACTCTATGGGAGAGAATGTAACAATAGACGAAATGTTACCTAGATTTAGAGGCAAATCTGGGTTTAGACAATGTATTCCATCCAAGCTCAGTAAATATATATAAAAATTTTTGCTATGTTCAATTCAAAAGTATTTTACGCAGGAAATCTTGAAATATGCTGGTACACAGCCCGAAGGTCCTAACTTGATTAGTAATAAACCTGCAGATATAATCAAGAGACTTGCAGAACCCATTTATTCATCAGGATGTAATATTACAGCAGATAACTGATTCACTGATATAAATCTTATCTCCGACTTGAAAAAGAAGTGTCTTTCATGTATAGGTACTGTTCGTAAGAATAAACCTCAGCTACCCCCTGAATGTCTTCTAAAAACAGCCCTGAAAAATCCAACTTAATTTGCTTTTGGTGCAGATTGCACACTCATTTCTCATATGTCCAAACAGGGAAAAAAACATAATATTAGTTTCAAGTATGCATTTTGATGATGGAATAAATTTAGATTTGCAAAAGCCTGACATAATAAAATACTACAACCAAATGAAGTCAGTTGTTGACACTATGGACCAAATGATAGATACATATAATGGGGCCAGGAGCACCAGAAGATGGCCTATGGTTATATTGTACACAGTTTTGAATATTGCAGAAATAAATGTTCAGACTGTTCATATGCTGAACAGCAATGTGAAAATAAGGCACAGAATATTTTTTAGAAATCTTATAAGGCAGTTAGTGTCAGAACAAATAAAAAGGCATAAGCCTTTACACCTGAAACTTCATCAGTTTCAAATAGAAATTGAAGGAAGTTCTACCGATGACATAGATAGAGCTCCCTTGACAAGCAGAAAAAGAAAAAGATGTGTTAGGTGCTATGCATCCAAAACAAGTCATTTATCAAAATATTTTTGCAAGTATTGTGGAAAGTATTTATGCCTTGAGCACAGTGATATTGCAAACATTTTGCAAAGCCAGCTACTGAAGAGTCTAACTAATTAACATTAAAAATATTTTTTGGTTGTGTTTTGTAGAAATGTCCTTGTTTCCATTATTCGAAAAAAGTTTTATTCTTTATGTTTTTATATTTCCTTGTTTAATAATTTGTAGATTGCAGTGGAAAATAAACAAAAATCATGTATTATATAAATATGAATGCAAATTTGAAGTGTTTTAAATTTTTTTTCACATTTCAGCACATAATAGTAATGTATGTATCTCAGATACACACGATCTTCTATGCTGTAATTTTTTTGACTGCAACCTCTGCAGAGTGAATAATGTCTGATTCTCTTTGCTCCCTTGCTTTATAATCTAGCTAGCTACCTATGCAGACAAATCCAACTGTCAGTTCCCTATCTGAACCTTAAGCAGCATTGGATATAATGGTTCAGTCCCTCCTTTTTTGGCAAGCTTTCTACATTTGCTTTTGAGGACACCACACTTGTCCGCTTTTCCTCCTACACCACTGGCCCACTGGTTTCTCCTCAGTTTCTGAAAAATTTTGTGGGTTTTCTTTTCTCACTAAACTATTATTTGGGAATGTTTCAAGGCTTAGTTCTTGTAGGACACTTGTCACAGTTATAAGATTTTCATAAAATGTATGGAGTTGTTTAAGACTCCCAAATGTATATTTCCAGTTGGAGTACCTCACTTAAACTTCTCTCCTGTATACTTAATGACTTTTTTGACTTCTTCACTTGAGTATCTAGAAGTTATATCAATTTTAACAGGACTAAGACTGAGTAGTTCTGATCATCCTCTGCAAACCTGCTTTCCCTGCAACCTGCCCTATCTTGGCTCCGTGTTTCAGTTTATTCAGCCAAAGACCTTGGAATCATCATCATTCTTCTTTTCCTCTCCCATTCTGTAATATATCCAGGCTGTCAGCAAATCCTGCTGCTATATCTTCAAAATGTATCCAAAAGCTTGTCTTCAAATAAGTTCAGGAGTTCAACCCCTTTTCCCACCCAAGTCTCCAAGACCTCTTGCCTGGATTACTACAGTGTCCTTTTCTTTCTCCTTTTATGACTTCCCTTTAATTTCTTATCAGCATAACAACCACAGTGATCAAAAATAAATACAAGACAAGTTACACTTAAAATCCTCTAGTGGCTTTCCCTGTCACTTAGAATAAAACTCAAAAGATTTCTCATAAAGATTCACAAACCCAATACAATCGGGTTACCACTGACTCAGACCACTTTTCCACTTCTGTGCCTCTCCTATTCTCCTTTCCAGTCATCCGTTACCTCCTTGTTCATCTTGGAACAGGTTGGCACATCACTACTTTTTCGTCTTTGTGTTTGGTTTTCCCTCTGCCTATAATTCAAAGTGTGTGTGGAAAAACATCCAGCCATTGTTAATACAGTGAGAATGGTTTGTGTGACATCCATGTAACCTGGCAGCCAAAAAGAGTGGACTGGAATGCCCATGTGTGGACTATGATGACTTCTCTGTACTAGTCAATGGGGGTGGTGGACTCTATTGAGTGAGCATGTGTACTGTGTGGCTGTTGCGTTCAAAATGACTGAGTGAGTAGAGCAATGAATCTGTATCCTTTTTTGCGTTAAGCTTTAACATTCCTCTGCAAAAACTGTTCTGATGATTCAGAAGGCTGAAGCTATGGGCCTCTAGTGATTGGCAGCTTCATCACGATAATGCACCCATTCATGCATCATGTGTCATGCAGTTTTTTGGTAAAACATCAAATCACTCAGGTGACTCAGCCCCCGCTACAGGTCAGATTTGACACCCTGCGACTTCTGGCTTTACCCAAAACTAAAATCACCTTTAAAAGGGAAGAGATTTCAGACTATCGAGATTCAGGAAAATACAACAGGGCAGCTGATGGCAATTGGGAGACTGTGTTAGGTACCAAGATGCCAGCTTTGAAGGAGACTGAGGCATCATTGTCCTGTGTACAGTGTTTCTTGTATCTCGTGTCTTCTTCAATAAATGTCTCTGTTTTTCATATTACATGGCTAATACTTTCTGGACAGATCTTGTATTTGGAAAATAATAATACAAGAGTAAACCAGCGCACTCACAACTGTAAACTTACTTTTGCCCCACCCTGTACTTGAGCAACAGTGGTCCCACATGCAGTTAGAAGGTATAAACATTTTAGTCATGATTGCCATCATATTAGAAGTAAAATTTCACCAGTGCCACTATTCTGAATGCATCTGTACTATGAATTTGCCTTGCCTTTGAAACTCTGATTAGCGGCATTCTAGGTTTTGTTATTGTGAAGACTCATTCTTTGCAAATGTCACTGTTTCAATCTATTTTATTTTGAACCCTTAATAGTCAGTCCTTTTGGCCAAAGCTGAATGGAAAGCACTGACCTGCATTTCTGCCCTTAGTTTAGGCTATTAATGCATAGCCTAGTTAAAATACACACCTTGTTTTGTAGTATTATACCTGGTTTGGGGACCTGTGTAAGTAGTTGTTTGGTATGTAGATTTTTAAAATTGACACCTTTCTTATATTCATCTGGTGTTTTGAAAGTGGTAATCTTGTCTACCCTGCACCAGCAAATATACCTACTCTATAGTGAAAGAGTAGCTTTGGCCTTGGACTATTATTATACATCAGGTGTCCGGATAGACTAGGTCTTACTTATGTATAGACCACCACCTGTTTCCATACTTTTTATTCATGAGAAGTAGAGTGCAAAGTTAAGTGTAATAGTCATACTACATTTAAATGTGTTTGGGGAGCTTATTTGGGAGTTATCTACATTTCTAGAAAGTCTAGAAAATAATACAATTATTAACTTAGGTTACAGCAGTTATCTCTTCCCAAAATAGGTAATCTTATTGTCAGCATTAAAATGGTGAGAAGCTACCTGGTAGCACCTTCTGCTCAAGGTGCATTTTCAGGCCCCAGATGGCTGTTGCTAGCTAGTACACACACACCCTTTTTCTTGCACATTTCTTCCACCCTGTCCCCTTGTAAGACACCCACTCTGGCAGGGGTACATCCAGAGTGCTCCCTCCCTTCCTATGGTTTTTTCCGGCACCCTCTCCTATGTCCTTAGGAGATAAGTGCTAGAAGCTGGTGTCCAGTCTGCAGGAGAGTGGGCGGCTGCAGTGGAGGAAGAGTGCACAAGCACAGTTGCTTCTGAAGCCTACATAGTCTCCTGTGGCAACTTCCCACCCCTCCCTCAGATGCATTCAGAACATTTTCATAAATATTATAGAAATTCTTTATATGAATTAGTAGATTTTCTAGTTAATTTAATGCTATTCAACAAGCATTTCTGTGGGACGTGGATGATTTAGGTCATGCTTACCTGAAGTCTGGGTTACTTTACTTTGTCTTGTCAGTGCTGTGAAAGATTCTTCAAAGTGCCGAAATTGACCCTGAACTCTTGGTTAGCACACATCTCCTGACATGTACTTAAAATCATCACCAGGCAGTGATATACTCTTAGTAGGTGGATGTTGGTTAGGGATGTCAACATTTAATGGTGTTTGGATTGGGTTACAGGGAAATCAGATGGTCAAGATCAGGACAGCCTGTATTTTGATTTTACATCTCCCTAAAATAATACATAATTATTGAGTATGAAGTAATTATGAGGATAACAATCCTACTGACATGAACAACCTCTAAAATCTTTCTAAGAATGAAGCTGAAAATGTGTTTGAACACCAGCTCTTTGGTAAAAGGCTATTTTAGAATGAAAAGTTATTATTGGTAGATTAAATATTTCCTTTGTGTAGACTTCTACAAAGTCTTGTTTTCCAACACACTCTTGTCTACTATTTAATATATAGGGAGATTTTGATGTTGTATACCATCAGACACTGTACTACATAGAAATATGTGAAGAAGGTGGGTTCTACGTAATGTGCCTCTCTTAAATGAGGGAAAAGTGAACAACAGATTCTTTAAATGTTGTCAGCCATGCTTGAGGGAACAGCAGAGGTTGCTATGGAAATGTGATACAGGAGAAAAGAAAATATCAGACAGAAATACTTGCTTCTTTTTTGCTGGTTTATGTGAAGTTTCTTGGGACAGTTGTCTGCTCCATGTGGTTTCTTCATTTTGTCTGCCTAATGTACAAAAACCTTTTTTTGGAGTGAATGGTTGAGAATTATGCTTTGACAATTATTGTTTTCTAGAAGAGTAAAATCAAAAAGCAGGTATGTGTAGAAACCTGGTGCTGATTACATATCCTTTTTTTTTTCAAGAATCTTCATTGAAAACCTCTAGTGACTCATTACCAATCACATTTAGAATAAAATCCAAACACCTATGATGTCAGTGGTTCTCATACTTTTTGTTCTTGGGACTCTTATACTTAAATATTTTGAGAAGCCCAGAGAGCTTTTGTTGTACTTACTGCTATTTATTGAAGTAGAAATGAAACAAATTTTTAAAAAATATTTACTTATTTTTTTAAAAATAAACATGTTGCTTGAAGCATATGAAGAAAATCCATCCTCACCCAAATATGTAGCTGGAAAAGGCAGGGATATTTTAATAGCCTTATTAGATACTTGTACTTATTATGTGACACCTCATCAAAAGTTGAATAGTAGTTTCTTCAACGTTAATTGCCATGTGGTATCTAAAACCATGAATTAACTTTATTCCTGTTTACTAGGATCCATTGGTCTGTCTTGTACTCTTGAGTGGACCTTTTACCCATGCATGATTCTGTAATGTGATTGCATTGTTGTTAGAAAATCTTGGTTCACTGAGTTATGCAACTCTTTCAGATGTTGATGTTTCATTATACAATATCATACAAATTACGTTTATTTAATGTCATTGCCAGTCTCATCAGACAGTCTTTAACCATTGGGAAGCTATCAGGCTTCTAGTGGCATAATCAATATTTTCAAAATTCTGTTTTTTGCTTGAAGGTTTTAATGTTATCATTGGCAATAGCTTCTTTTTTTGTTTTTGTTTTTTAAGTTTAAGTGACAGGCTCACTTCATTCATTTTTGGGAAAATGGCTGCTAAATACCTAATTGCTAATAAACATTTTGCATATTTACTTAAATACAGTGGAGTTCCATGAAAAAAAGTTGCTGGTTCAGATCTAACATGAACAATTGCACACATGTATTTTTTTCTCAAGGCAGTAATTCTATTTCAGTTTCTCCAGAAATGCTGTAAAATTACTTCCCATTTCATCACACAGAATATTAAGTAGATTTGTGCTCAAGGGTCAAGATTTGATGAAATCAACAATTTTTACTGTTTATCTCCCAGAGAGCCCTCATCAAACAGTACATTGGTTATGGCAGAGGAATGCACAGTCCTAATCTGCACTCACCTAAGCTGTTTCACCACTGTTTCTAAATCCCCCAGGTGTGAATGGGGAAGAAAAGGCAACTTGACAGGTCCTTCAGTTCCTGTTCCCTTTGGTTGCTCAGGGTCTACTGGAGTGACCTTCAAGTGCCTTAGGAACCAGTGGCATCAATAGTAAAAAAGAAAACGGGGAGCCAGGCTGTGGACCAGTTCTTAACAGTTTGGAGCCCTTGGATAAACCCTCCCTTCTGTGCGGGAACAAAGGGCTCTTCCCATGAGGGCATTTGGTTATGCTTCACCACTCCACTGCCAGATGTCACTGGGAGGTTTCAGAGGGCTTCGGTCACTGGTGCCAGCCTCAAATACCTACTTAACCATTGTGATTCAAACTGCTTAAAATGCTTATTACATTGAAATCATTCACAGTTCAAACAGCAGGCACAAAACAGATGTATTTACTTTATCACACCTTGCAAAACATACACTTCTATTAAAAAATGGTTGAGCTTACTTGGAAATCAAGCTATCTTTTATTTTTTGCTGACAGTTAATTCAAGCCATTGCTTTACAATGGTTTGTTTACATTATCAACCTCACTAAAATGTTTTCAAATCATTGCTGGTGGTGAAAGTTTTCTTTCATAAACACAGCAGACAAGCAAGAGACTTTCCAGTCATGGCTAGGATATTTGGCTATTTCTTTTTTCTTTTTTTTTTTTTTTTTTTTTTTTTTTTTTTAATTTTTGCTTTAATCCTCACTGTAGGACATTTTTTTTATTGCTTTTAGAGGGGAAGGGGGAAGAGTGAAACATCGATTGGTTGCTCTTGTATGTGCCCCAATTGGGGATTGAACCTACAACTTGGGCATGTGCCGTGACTGGGAATTGAACCTGTGACCTTTCTGTCTATGGGATGACACTCCTACCAACTGAGCCACACTGGCCAGGACTCAGCTATCCCACTGTTGGTAGTACCATCTCCATTTATTCTTACTCTAATATTGTAAGAGAATATATAGATGGAAGTTGAGAATTCCTTATTTTAGGGGGGAAACACTTGATTGCTTCACACTGGGGTTCTTAGTACAGCATGATATGTGCTTTTCTCCTTGTGCTCATGCTCTACAGTAATTTGAAAGGAGACGTTGTCCATCCCTAGCAGTGAGGTTTGTTTGCAGGGTAGATGTGAGTTTCTAGATTGTTTGTATACTCAGCGCTGTACACACAAGCCTGTTTTATTACTTTGTTTGAAGATGGGGTGTGTCTAATGTAGTGGAAATTCCTCCATTCAGTGTATATACAGACGAAACACATTTCAAAGCCATATATTAAAGTCTCCTTAATTATCCATTTTTTAAAGATTATTCATATGACTGCTTTCTTCCTTTTGTGTGAATTGCTGAGCATTTATTATCCTTTCCAGTTCATTAAATCACTAAAATTCTCTATTGGTGCTATAAATAAATATGCCAGACCATGAATTGAGACAAGTTGATAAAGGCAGCTTTGTCCTAGTAATGGAGTCTTGCTCCTGTTTTACCCACACTTCTCTTTGAATATGTGAACATATTAAACTTTAGACTTCTGAAAGCAAAGCCTTGCTTTGACTACATGTGGCGGCTTGCTCTATGTCTAGCTTTAGTCTTTTCAGTTGGCCTGGCTGCCAGTTGAGTACAATATTACAAAACCACATTTGTGTTTAGACATGTTCAGGAAGAGCCTCGAGACACATTTAATAAATGCGTAGATTCTTTACCACTGTGCAGTACCTTGTATAGACCTGTATCTCAGATAGCTAGAAATATCATAGTCCTCAGTTGCAGACCATTTTAGCTCAGGACCAGTTGCGCTCCACAAATACAATCTAGGGTTCTAGATGAATTTGGAAGTGTTGGATTTGATACTTCCCATTACTTATGGATTGAAAGCCAGATGTGGGTGTGGTGCTGTTAGCTCTTGTTGGGAGATACGGAGATGTAGCCCTCAGAGAACTCGGTCTAATCAGACAATGTAAGGCACAGTGAAATGTGAGAAAGTGCTGCAGGAGGTCTGGAAGTCCAGGGAAACCTTCCTTAAGGTGTCCTGGGAAGCCTTGGAAGGATTCGTAGACTTCTGATAGGTAGGGTTGTAGGGAAAAAAGGGCAATGAGGACGGCAGGAAGCAATGGGCTCATTTACAGTACTGGAATACAGTTGACCCTTGAACAAGGTGGAGGTTGGGCATCAAACCCCTGCACAATTGAAAATCTTCATATCACCTTTGAATCCCCCATACCTTAACTACTACTGACTGGGAGCCTTACCAATAATAATCAAATAACATGTGTATGTTAAATATACTGTATATACTATATTCTTATAATAAATTAAGCTAGAGAGAAGATAATGTTAAGAAAATTATGAGGAAGAGAGAGTAATATACAGTAGTTGAAAAAAAAACCCCACATATAAGTAGACGCACATTTTTCAAACCTGTGTTCAAGGGTCAGACTCTAGTCTTGTTTGTATTTTGAGTGAATGAAGAGGACAAAATCAGAGTTTAGAGCCAGATCATGGAGATCTAAAATGCACTGCAAACCATGTGTGTTCTCCCTGAGAAAGGTGAAGCAGAATTTCTTCTCTTTCTGGGTAGGCGCTTGGTCTGCAGTCCTGGCTTGCTTCTGTTAGATTCTAACAGAACAGAAGGATTAGGAGAGACCCATCCTCACTTAACATGGTGTAATCCCTTCAGGAAGAGCAGTATAGAGTAGTAGTTAGTTGGTAAAGACTTGGTCACATGCCCCTTAATAAATACTGGTTTTCATTTCCTTTTTTGTTGTAATATTTTAAATTTTATTACAGAATGTTATCTTAAGAAATACTGACATCAGCCAGGTCTCCTGTATGATTTTTTTTTTAAGTGGATTATGGCATCTTTACTGCTGGCTATTAAAAATGCTTATATTTTGATCACCATTTTCAGAGACTGTTCTTGCCTTGTTCTACCCATCCTCATTGCAGTGGGTCTTGTATGAGTCCATGTAGCTCATGACTACGGTGAAATGGTTGCTTCTCTGTGTTTTTTTTTTTTAAGTACTAACAATTGAGTTGCCCCTTTTTTAAGATACATTTTGACTTGAATGCTTTTATTCTGCTCATTAGAGTTAAGTACATGCACATGTAAATACTGTATACCTGTTATTTGTTATGTGATGCAGAGTTTGGGAAACCCAAATTCAAGAACTTATTTCCATGAATTCTCTTGATTTTCTAAGTGAGACTTATTTTAACATTATATTATGAGCAATTGAATTATTTTATTCTGTACATTTGGGCAGTTCAAGTCCTGACCTACTTATATAGTAGCTTTTAAGTAAAAAATAAATAAAAGACTTACTGAATATATTATTAGAATTGATCCCTGGCTGGTGTGGTTCAGTGGATTGAGCACCTGCCTGCAAACCAAAAGGTCTCCAGGTTTGACTCCAGTCAGGGCACATGCCGGGGTTGCAGGCCAGGTCCCTGGTTGAGGGCATGCAAGAGGCAACTGATCACATCTCTCACATGAATGTTTCTTTCCCTCTCTGTCTCCCTCCTTTCCCCTCTCTCTAAAAAATAATTAAATAAAATCCTAAAAGAAAGAATTGTTTTTTTGTTTGAAATACCTTATTTTCTTAGTCCTGACATAAGCATTGAAATTAAATGTAGAAACCCCTCAAATTTTGTTTTGATTACACCAACATGAGAGATCGAAGCAACAAGGGAGTACTTTATCAGTGCCAAATTATTTTCTGCAGCAAATGGAGGCAGTCTCTGAATGTTACTTGATGTCGATGTAGTTAAGGTTATGCCAACATTTATAGGACAGTGTGCCTTTATATTGTGTCTTTCACAATGGTCATGGGGAATTATATACTTTAAAGCTAATAAAAGGTAACATAAAACATATTTTTAAATTTGGGTTTAAAATTTAAAAATAAGATTTTACTTTGAGTTTTTGCCAGAAGCTGGTTTCTATAATAAACCTCTGTCACAGGCTTTTAATTCTAGTTGAATTTTTTGTTAGGCAATATTTCTGTGACTTGGTTTAGAAATAAATGCACGTGCCTTTTTATTTTCATTTGGTGGCTCTCCAGAAAAAGGTGTTAGAAATTGAGTATACAAGTACCTTGTAACTTCATGTGTTTATATTTTCCTACAGCACAATTTTTTTCACTGTAGCAGATCTCTTATTTTCAGATCTTATATTGTTTGCTTAAAATAACTGTTTTATTCTAGTCACTTAGATTATAAAAATGAAGGAAGGCATTTCATTAAATAGTAA
Source organism: Anoura caudifer (assembly GCA_004027475.1). NCBI lineage: Eukaryota > Metazoa > Chordata > Mammalia > Chiroptera > Phyllostomidae > Anoura > Anoura caudifer. The sequence goes on along the minus strand of PVKU01005726.1, from coordinate 42,992 downwards.
TTAATCGAGGTCCTTTTGTGCATATATGTATAATGATGGTCAAATCGCAAAATTGATAACTGATCTTTTTCCATGTGGTTTTGCTAAAATAAGAAATGAAAGTTTTTTTTTTCCTGACTTTGCCTTTTTCCAACCTATTTAGTTCTACAGTGATAAAAATTTTAAATCTGAAACAATTTATGTCATAACTTCAAGTGTTTGGGAGGGTGCAGTAATAAATTAAATGATAGGAGAGCAGTATTCATTTCTAAGGCACAACTAAGAAAACAACACACATTTAGATGACTTGTACTTAGGAATCTTTTCTTTTTAGTCTTGTAGAGCTTTTTCACTAGGAACTGTGTATGTTGGGGAAAGTGGTCTGTGACACACCATTAATAATCAGGATTGATACAGAATATCTGGTGGTTTGGGGGCTGTCTCGATTTTTCCTTCCCATTTCATATGCTCATTGGAAAAGGACAACTTCCTCAAATAAAGCAATACGTTGTCAAGTATGTAAGTGAAGAGAAGCTTTGGATTTTAATGATCTGATTGTGGAATTTTTTTTAGTTATCACACTGCTATATCACAAAAAATGTATATCTCCAGCTAAAGTAAAAATATCTATGAAAAAAATTTCTTTGACTAAAACACATTTCCTTCTATCAACTAAAGCCACCAAACCACCTGGAGAAAGTCATAGCAGATATTGGGCAGATTTGTTCCATTCTAGCAATAGGATTAGTGTCTCCTGTTAGATCAGAACAGTTTCCCTTCCTGCTTTCTCAGAAGAGACCTCCTGAGGCCTGATTTTATTTTAAATTATTTTCAGCTATGTAGGAGAAAGACATACATAGAATAATCATTGATTTCTCCCTCTTAAACTAACATTTTAATATAGATTCTATTTGGTTGAGAACAATTTCTAAGGAGTCATTTATTCCAAGTTTAACTATGTTTAATGTTGTTATAAGTTAATAAATTGATGGATTGATGGATAAAATATCTTTAGCAGATATTACCCAGAGAGTTAATAGGCTTCCATTAATCAGTTTTATGTGCATGTATAGTTGTGTGCCATGAGAAAATAGAGAAATGCATTGTACTACTGCTGAAACTGTTACTAGTCCTGGCAAAGGAAATTCTTGTTTTGGAATTTTCATCTAGATTTTCTACTATATCATTGGTTGTCATAGTAGCAGTCTTAATTGAGAATTGTGATTGCATACTTTATCAAATGACTATTTGATGAAAGCTCAGTTATTCTGTTGGAATTCTGTGCCATCATCTTGCCTGGTTTGAGGAGTTATTAACCAACCTAAAGAAGAGAGTCCTTTCTGTCTCTTGAATTATATTGATTTTACTGATTGTGAGGTACCATCAATTGTAAGACATGCCATTATTTTATATACCAACAAAAAGAGATAAAAGCCTAAAGTTACACTCATGAGATGCCATCAATTTTAAGAGACAACCCAATTTCACCTATGTTTAAAAAATGGCAAATATGTACACACAGAATTTTAGTTGGGTATTGGTCATAATCACAGTCTTTAAATGTAAAGAAAACTATTTAGCCCTGGCTGGTGTGGCTCAGTGGATTGAGTCCTGGCCTGCAAACCAAAGGGTCACTGATTCCATTCCCTGTAGGGGCACATGCCTGGGTTGTGGGCCAGGTCCCTGGTAGGGGGTGCACAAGAGGCAACCACACATTGATGTTTCTCTCCCTCTATCTAAAAATAAATAAAATAAACAAAATGTAAGGAAAACTATTTGAAATAAATAATTATTTCTGCTGAACATCGTACAGGTTCTTCAATCCTACAAATCTAGAACTGGGAAAGATAGATTATGTAGTCAACACACATTAGGAAACTTAATATGAGATCTTCTAGAGAATATAAAAATTTGCCGTTGATGACCTTGTTTATAAAAGTATCTTAAACTATACAAAAGAATTCATGGTAGCATTCCTTTAAATATCTATCATTAAAGGTTCACATGTGACAAATTTTATATATTCTCTTTTAGGATAACCTCATTTAACATGTGGTAGAGGATGATTTGTGATTTTGATAAGTCTTTTAGTATTCCAAACAAGGTACATACAGACACACACATAAAAATCAAATATTATGTTAAGCCCTGGCTGATGTGGCTCAGTGGATTTAACATCTGCCTGCGAACCTAAAGGTTGCTGGTTCAACTCCCAATCAGGGCATATGCCTGGCTTGCAAGTCAGGTCTCTCCAGCAGATTGATGTTTCCCTCCCTCTCTTACTCCTTCCCTCCCTCCTCCTCTCTCTAAAAATAAATAAAGTATTTTTAAAATATCATGTTAAATACTATATGGAATTTTAAAAAGATCATTCCTGCTTTTAAATAATTGTCACATTCTACCTTTGGGCATTTTTCTCCAAAATTCAAAGTACAGTTCAAGGTTAACTTCAGTTCTGTGTGGTGAAAAGGAAATGATTTAGTGAAACTATCCATGAGCATCCACTTTCCAGCCAGCACTCAGGTATGCCTTGGCCAAATGCTTGTCTTAGTTATCACTACCCTTGGTGCTAGAATTCAAACTGGGTCATTGTTGAGAGGAGCCGAATTGAGTTGCTAGTGTAGACATCGCTGGGTAGCTAGATCCAGGCTCTTTGAGGAGGTGGGTATGGCAGGGCATCTGCCAGTGTACAACACGAATCTTGATTATGGAACTTTACCGGCCAAATCCAAGCTACCTGGGACCTCTTTGACCCTTAGGTGGGGCTGGAGCAAGCCTGCAAATGGGGTGAAATGTCAGTAGCTATGAAACCTGGAAGACTACAAGGCTGGGAGCCAGATTAATCTTTGGGCTGTTTATGTTTTGGAAAATTTTATCACGAACGTTTCCTGCTTTGTGTACAGTTGTTGCTAATAGTGAAAGCTTACCTTTGCAGAGTGTTTTAAGCTTTTATCAAAGTGCTTTCACAGGCGTGTAATCTTGCCTCCACAATAAACGTGAAAGGAGGGACTGGGTGTAATTACCTCATTTGACAGATGAGAAAATGAAGTAACTTGTTACTGGTTCTTGCTGTTTTCACTATTCCATGCTGCCAGTGCTTGACTCCATATTTATTTCCAGATTTAGAAAGCATGTAGTCTGTTTTCCAGCAGCTGCTGTGATCTTTAGGGACTGCCAGCATTTTGTCGCTTATCTTTTTTACCTCCCAAATCAGAAGCATAACTTTCAGTGCAGCATTAAAGCACTAGAGAAGCAAAAACAAAACACTATTTCATCATGGCTTATTAGGTTAAATTGCTCTCCTCTTTTATGTTCTATTAATAATTTGTGGGAGTGAAAGCTCATTTCTTTAGTCCATACCACCTTGTTTAAACCTCCGTAAACCTCACTGCTGTAGCTGTAGTGTCTTGTAGTAAACCAAACACAAGTCCAGGCAGAGTCCAGAGTCAGAACAGGTTAAACAAGAGTTGCCAGCATTGTCAACACAGGATTTGTTGGTGTTAACTGAATGGCTGATTTTCAAACTTTCATTTTATCTGGAGAACCTCTTCTGTTTTTGAGAAGCTTGCTCATGGCTACTATGCTTTCGTGGTCCTTCTTGTTACAGTTCCCTTCCATTTCTTTCCTACAGGGTGCCGCTGCAGGGTGCAGAGTATGCACGTTCATGGTTTTCATGTCTATAGATTTTTGCACATACATTTTTATTTTAAAGTAGAATAGAAATATGAAGATAAAGCATCACATAACGATGTAGGATAATTACTGTGGGAGAGTGTTAGAGTGAGTAGAACAGACAAAATTAGGCAAGCAGTGAGGAAATCTGTGTTCTAGGCCAGTCATCGCCCCACTACTTAATTGTAGATTTTTCACAAATCTCTTTAATTGTTTGGACACCCAGTTAGCTTATTTGTGGGGCAGAGTTGCATTAATTGATTTCCAGAGTCTCTTTTAGTTCCAAATCTCATTCAAGTCCCCAGACTAAACATATAAGGCTCTACTAAATAAAGGTGGCATGTCTGGCAAACCTCCACGAAGAGGATGATTTAGTGCACTTAAATTGATAATTTTGTTATCATTAGGAATTGAATGAAAAAAGATATAAAGATGATTGAACGTCCTGACAGTTATAAAAATACTTTGATACATGTTATTAGCTGAAACTTTTTAAACTTGGTTCCTAATCTTGTGCACCATTGTGTGCTCAACACCTAGTACAGTGCATGATCAGCATGCTGTATTTTGAGAACACTCTTATAAAAGATTGATGGAGCAGATTAACCATGTTTCTTAACAGCTTTAAAATTCAGAAGGTGTAGAAATAAGTGAAAAAATGTTAAATGGAAAGAAATTTTAGAGGTGAAATTTGAGGATAGATATAGGGCTGGTATCCTTTATTACCCTTCAGTCCAGTGGGTGGGTGTTTCTGGGTTACAGATTTAGTAAATGGGGTTTTAACTATTTATATTTAATTTCAAGGGGAGAGAGAAGAAGCCATAATTTGTGTTTAATGAGATAGACTTATAAGTATGAAAGTGGAGAATAAAGTGACATGATTATTTGTATATGCAAATCCATCTTAGATGTTTTTATAACATCTTGTTGTGTTCTGGACCATGGATTACTGTGAAAGACAGATGTCAGCTATGGCTTTTCTTTCCAGAAAAATAAATGCACTCTTCCTGAAGTTTGAAGGGTTTCATGTGCTCCATTAAGTTGGTGCAGTCTTGCCTTACGCCTCATCTGGTTCCCCCTCTCCCAAATTCCAAATAAGAAAAGACCCTGGAATGTTAAACCTTAAAAACCTTTAGAAATAATGTAGACCATTATTAGGCTGTATTGTGCCCAGTAAATCAATGGAATGAACCAAGACCAACATTAAAAAGAAAAGGAAAAATAATAGAATAGAAATATCAGAGTATATGATAACATGTTGAGTATATTTGTGAACTTTCTGTTTGTATATTTGTGTGTCTCTGCCTTAGTACCAAGTCTGAATATAAAAATGCATTTCTTGCTGTGGATTGAGAGTAAACTTTGAGAAACACTCATCTATTCTTAGTGAACCTATTCATTTAGTAGCTGAGGAAACTGAGGCACTTAAAAGACAAATGATTTATTCAGGACTCCCACCCCTCAATACATAGTTTAAACTTCAGTGGCTGAACCAGGGCTGAATCAGATTATTTGATTGCCAGTTTTGCTGTTCCACAGCAATAATTTTTTGAAATAAAATTGTGAAGTAGCCTTGGCTGGTATAGCTCAGAGGATTGAGCGAGGGCCTGCAAACCAAAAGGTTATTGGTTTGATTCCCAGTCAGGGCACATGCCTGGGTTGTGGGCCAGGTCCCCAGTTGGGGGGGGGGTGTGCGAGAGGCAACCACGCATTCATGTTTCTCTCCCTGTCTTCCTCCTTTCCCCTCTGTCTAAAAATTAATAAATAAAATCTTTTAAAAAATTGTGAAGTGGATTGTTTAAAAATATTAAGTAGTTCATCTGTTTCACACTTGGCATTTTTTTTAATCCTTTATTTTCTCCACTAAAATCACCTCTGTCATTGTCCTTTAAAATAATCTGGGCCTGAACTTTTTTCCCAGAGAATTGAAAAATGTTCACGGGCCTCTCATTTGGCTGTTTACACACTTGATTTTTGACATTTGGGGCTTAATCAGAAGAATTTTACAAGATGTAAAGGTTGTCAAGTTTCAGTTCAAACCAAATGAAATTATTTTGAATTATTTCTCCATTTGCTTGATAATTGAATGCATAATGTGATGCCAGAGGTTGATACTGAATGATTGGGTAGGCCCTGCAATGTTCCTTAGTTATCTATATAAGCTTTTCTCAAACTTGAATGTCATACAGATTACATAGAGGGTCTTGTTACAATGCAGATTGTGATCCAGAGTCTTCCTGAGATTCTGGGTTTCTAACAGGTCCACAAGACAGCGCTTCTACTGACTGCTTCTTGGGCCATACCCTCAGCAGCAAGGATTTGATGAGAAACAGTAGCTTCCATAAGTTTTCTATTGTCTCAATTTCATCAATATTTTCATGCTTTTCAAATTGACTATGAAAATTTCAGTGTAATCCTTATTTTTTAATTGGATTACATTTTATAGTCAAGACTAGCTCTTTGTAAATGACCATGCTCACCAATTCCCACATCCATGAGGAATATGCCTCTTTCTGCAGCACTGTTCTAGGTGATTCAGATCTAGCACTAACTTCCTTAACTCGTAGATTCTAGCTTTTCCACAAAACTTAATTTTCCAAATAACTGAAACCTTTAATTTCAGAAAGAACATTTTCTAAAATATTTAATTTTCTTCCTTAACTGGTTACATGCATATTTTTCTTTATTTTACTTGTGTAAGAGCAGCGTTTGTTGGAGGCTTTCCTAGTAAGGAGTGTTAAACTAGATGGCAAAATGAATAAAAACTACAGCCTTCTAAGTTCTTGTACCTGCTTTTTATTCTTTTTCTATTTTGTATGGACAGTTGTTAGTATGTCTATCTCAAAGCAGCTCATTGCCCATTCCATTGTAATTTGATTACTGTCTGACCTGTTAGAAGGTCTTCCCTGTTGTGGTGGCTTTCCTAGGAGGGTGGTGGTCAAAAAGTTTAGTAGCAGTTGAACAGGAGAGAAATCCTTTGATTTTTTTTTTTGTTGTTGTTGTTTTTAAATCATATCCTGAACATTTAGCTCAAATAGAAACTTACTGGTTTCTTTTTCTTGCCTTTTACCATGTGCTTTTAAAAACTAATTTTTGGTTTCTCACACACACACACACACAATCTGTGTTAAAATGTGTATGAAGATGACTTGGTAGTGTACGTATATGTATATGTGTGGTAGGTAGCCCTGCGATTGACAACATGATAATTGTAATAAATAAGCAGCTTTTTAGGGTCCATGTAAAACGGTGGTGGATAACCTGCTAAAGACCGTGGTTCTCTTATATACAGTCTGTGTTACAGTGGCTTGGCAAACAGTTTTAAAAATAACAATGACAATAAAGAGGATGTTCCTTGGATCAATTAATGCTTTAGGGTCCTAGGGATCTAACTTTTGATTTCTGGTGTGTTATCTTTGTTAGATTATCAGTTATGATAACAATTGAAGCTCCCATTTGTTGAGCCCTCGCTCATCATGAACTCCTTATTCACATGCATGTTGTACAGCAAGTAGGACTGTGGTCACCGAGGGTAGAGAGGGCTGCTCCACTGGGAGCAGGTAGGGAGGGAGGAGATTACATGTCCTTGCTAGTCCTTCTTTAGGAAATAATAAGCATGTGTGGAACCTACAGCAGATGTTTTTGTTTTCTGTTAACTCACTAAAGTTAGAAGTTGTTGAAGGATTCTTGTCTATAAAAACTACATAGTAGTTTATAGTCTTCTGATTCAAAGCAGAGAGAACATGTTTGCTTTTTAGCTAGGCAGCATCGGAACATTTATCACTTGAATAGCCTTGTTATTGGTTTTGTGTTAGAAATTGTGGATTATATTCTTTAAAATTACGGCAAGGCTAAATGTAGCCATAATATTTTGATTGTATTTTGAAATCCTGAAGAAGCCACATTTGACATATTTTTAGTGAATTACAGCCTTTAAACATTGATTACCAGGTTTAGATTTGTATCACTTAAATCTTATTTTTACATCTAGAATTTGTCTGTGCTTCAGTGCAGTTAAGTGTACTGGTATAATCTTAGTCTTCTTAACAGTATTTTGTGATCTGGGACTCCTGTCAAAAATCATTAAAAGGGCTAGAAAACATTGGGAGGTAAAATAAATACATGACCTCATCTCTTATGTTGCACTAGATTATAACTTATATTCAGAGAGACTGAAAAAAGAAAATAACATTTTTCCATTAAGCTGTGATAAATGTGTTTAGGATGGTTTTGTCATTAATAGTTCCTCATAGCTGTTGAATGGAGGATATTGTTTGAAGTATTTGAAACTAAATGCTGCTGGGATAAAAATTTTACTAGTAATATAAAGTAGACATCAATTCCTACCCTTTGTTAATTGATCTTCCCTATTTAAGTAAGGAAGTAAAAATGTACATGTACTGAAGAGAAATCTGTGAGCATAAACTCTTCCTGTTTTCAAATGTATTTCATAAGTGGTTTATCTTATTTAAATATACAATAATACAGTAGGCGAGAATGCAACTGCTTGCTGTCCCTTTAATATCAGAACTGTGCATGTTACAATAGGTGTCACTGTTTTGCTTTGTCCAATCATGATTGGTGACTTCAGCTATTGGCTCCAAGCACTGGCTGTCTGACTCCATCTGCAGGGCTGTAATACCTACTCTCTGATCCATTCACCACACAACTTCAGCCGGCTGAACACACTCGCAGGGCTCCAGCACATCTTGCTAACCTAATTCAGAAAACAAGTGCTGCAGCTCTCTGCCTGTCATCTTTGCTCTCTGTAGCATTTTCAGGTGATCCTGGAAACTGGGTTATTTTCATGAGAAAGTAAGAGAAACAAGAATCATGGTGGGCATGTATTTAACAGACCCAGTACTGGATAAAACTTAAAGCCAGTTACTATTCAACATAGTGAAAAGGTCACCTTGCCTGACTGAGAAAAGAAGCAAAGTATCAGCTTGTTGGTTTCTGTTAACATATCAGCTCGTGCCAGCCTCTTTTCCTTGATGTTTGTACCAACTTGGGATATCTGGCTCTAAAGAGAGACATACTGTACTCATGGTAGATGACAAGGAAAAGAACATGAAATGTCTCACCTTCTTCTTGATGCTTCCAGAGACGGTAAAGAACAGATCCAAGAAAAGCTCGAAGAAAACAAATACCAGCAGCAGCAGCAGCAGTAGCAGCAAGTTGCCTCCAGTGTGTTATGAAATAATTACCTTAAAGACTAAAAAGAAGAAAAAGATGGCTGCTGACATATTTCCCCGCAAAAAAACAGCAAACTCCAGCAGCACCACTGTCCAGCAGTACCACCAACAGAATCTCAGTAACAATAACCTGATTCCAGCCCCGAACTGGCAGGGTCTTTATCCTACCATCAGAGAAAGGTAAGTGCCAGGCCAGCATATTTACTTTAAAAGTTTTCCTGTGTTGAAGTTTCTGCTTTTGCAAAGCCCATACTGTATTTTAACATAAATCTCTGTTTCCTCTTTTCCCAGCAGCTTTATTGGTAATGGAAAACTGCTTTGTGCCTTTTCTAAGGCAGTACAGCTGTTTTCCTCTTAGATAAAAATATTTTTGCAAGCTGTAATGTTCAAGTGACAGGGTTATGTCTAGGGGACATAGAAGATAGAAAGCTTTTATTTATCCTTAGTCTGATGAAAAGTTTGGATAACTTTTTTTTCCCCAAGTTTAGTTACTCCCCATGTGCTTGCAATGATTACAAACACAGTTGTTTAGTTGGACCCTTTATTTGTAGTTTTACCCTGAAGTTATGAAACTGTTGCCTAGCTTAAGAATCTTTTGTGGGTTCTGTATATTGGGGAGGGGGTATTTAAAAATGCTGCTGCTGTGAATTAATGAATTGCCTCTGTTTATAGAAATGCAGTGATGTTCAATAATGATTTGATGGCAGATGTACATTTTGTGGTTGGGCCACCAGGTGGGACTCAGCGATTGCCAGGACACAAAGTAAGCAACAGCCTCGTTTAGTTCTGAGATTTACGAAGAGGGACCCTCTCCCATAAGCCTGGGATTTAGGGTGGGCACCTTGCTGATGGTCAGGCAGTGCATGTTTCACCCGATCCCTGTGAAAGCTGAGCCTCTCTCCAAAGGCCTTTGGCCATGCTTAATTTTTTTCTTTGTTCCTTTTGTCCAGCTTTATATCTCATGTAGAAACATGCCCTTTTAACTCTCCAGTCAAGGGGATTGTTTTGACAGGTTAGGAAAGTCCTATGTTCATTTCTTTCCCTAGAAATCAGTTAAATAAGCTTTCTTTTATTTATTTGTTTTGTAATGAAAGAACTTATGCATTCATCTGTTAAAGCCTTTAGATAATTAGCAGCATAGAAACTGATTTGCATGAACATCTATCTTATACTATCACAGCAAGATACACTGTACCTTGGCTGTGACCAAAAAACAGGTTTAGGTGTTTTGTGTCCACTAGACATGATTGCTTACAGTTGTTTTTCTAGATTGATTTGCTGAAAATGCTTCAATTTAGAGCATGATTCCCTTTCTCCACAGTATGTTTTAGCTGTTGGGAGCTCTGTGTTCCATGCTATGTTTTATGGAGAACTTGCTGAGGACAAAGATGAAATCCGTATACCAGATGTCGAACCTGCTGCTTTTCTTGCTATGCTGAAGTAAGCATCATTCATATGTTTGGAAAGAGTTTGTTTAAGCTGTATTTGTACCCTGCTGGTTTCACAGTTAAATATAAGTTCTGTATAACAGAAAAAGGAGACTGATGAAAGAGGGTGCTGCTTACCTCTTTTGGAGAAAACTGTGCATCATTCATTGGAAAGCATGTGGAGTGATGCAGTCATTTGTAATGACATCTTGGCATGGGATTTGGGGGCAAGTGGCTTCTGATTTGATTTTTTAACAACTTAGAGGTAAAGAAAAATAACTTTCTTGCATAGGCATTATCTAATAGAGGATATCCTCTCTGAAAGTATCATGTGTGAAAAACTCTTTAAAGACAAATTACAGTTTTGTTTCACAGTTCTGGAAATATATATACCTTGTTTAAATACCACCAATTAAGAGATATCTAAGTTTTTTTAGCAGTTATTGTTTCCACCGGCAAAGGTAAAACTTACCTGTTGAAATAATCTGATCTTTGCACGCACACACCCCCATATACATACTCTTACATAAAATTAGATACCCTTTCTCAAGGATAAGAAGCATTTGCATTTAATATAGAGGAGAAATCTTTAACAGATGTGAGTTGTTTTCTATAGGTTTATATGTATGTGTACAGATAACTTTTAATTAGTGATATAGCAATATAAAGCTATAAGGTATATATTTAAAAAACAGTTTTATATTTCATGAGTTTTTCAGAATCCAGTACATGTTAATGAGGTAAATAGGATCCACTTCATTACATGTACTGGTACTAGGCAGGAATAGTCTACCATGTTATTAAAATTCAATGATTATTCTAAACCATATTTATATAATTTTTGTTAAATACTTACTCTAGCACACTTAGTTATATCGGAGTTCATGGTTATCAGCTGCTGCAGGAATTTCGGTTCACTAGAGTAAATATAATCTTCGTCAAAAAAAAATTATTCCGTGGGTCAAGTTGGATAGTAATCCCATAAATGGTTAAAATGTTGCTATATATCATCTGCTGCCTACTGAAGAATAAGGCGTATAGTTAGTTCTGTAACCAAATCCAAGCTCACTGCATGATAGCCAATGAGTTAAGTGACAAGAAGTTGGGGCAAGAAAAGCAACTTCACTCAGAAAGCCAAGAAGATTGCAGACTACTATCCTAAAGAACCATCTTAAGAAGGTGCAGAATTAGGGCTTCTTTTATGTCTAGGGCAGAGGGAAACAGGAGAGGCAAGAGATGATTGATGACTGTAGACATCTGGACACCAGCAGGGGTTTGAGAAAGATTGTGAAACTTCTTTGTTCTTAGTCTGTTGACTTTAGTTGGTGTGAGTCCAGTCATGAAATTAGGTTCCTTCAAATCTGTGGTAAACATTATTTTTATATCTACCTCCTTTATCTCCTCTGGAGAGGCAGTGTCTGGCAAGGGGCTGTTTTTGTAAAATTCAGGCCACCAGCAGAATTCCTCTAATGATTAGCATGTCTGTATGCAAGACTAAGCAGAAGCTATTAACCTAAAGGCCATGGGAACAAAGCAGGCTTGAACAAGATGGAGTCAGGGAGGCCAAGCATTTCACTGTTGCAGTTCTAGAGCTAATTATTTATTTGTATTATAGTTTTGAAATCTAACTGCTGCTGACTAAACTTTTACAGTGGAAGGTAGGGAAATTAAAGGCAAGAGAATGTGTGAAGTACAAAATATAAACTAATCTACCACTTTTAACCAACCAATACTTCATGACCTTTGTAATCTTTTAGAGATATAAATATAAGACCCAATTTTACCTGTAAGACTTTTTTTATTTTTCCCCATTCATGCCAGCTTTGTATATATATTTGACATTAATTTTTGCAGAGGGGAATCCTAACTCTAGTTCAGCATTTTGACTTCACTGCAGTTGAGTAGAGTGTTGTGTCATTCTAGATATATACATGATTAGGAAATGTAAGAATCATGGAGTTATTAATATATTTCACCTAAGTCATTTGGTTGATCATTTGACAAGCATCTTTTCTCACAAATGTATCACTTAGAATATATGTTGATATAGCTTTTTAAAATTAGACGTGTCATCCACGTAAAGAGGTAAAAATCAGAGAAGTGGTAAGGTGCCATTTGCTGTTGTGCCATAGTTGATCAGTGCTGCATTGTCCCAAGGACAGCGGAGGCCAGGTTTTCCTCCTCTCACCCCTGCATGGTGGGTAAGTAGCCAGTGTTCCTGGATAGAGGTAGTCAAGAAAAAGATAAGACTGCTTAGTTGGTAGTTCCAGGATAAGAGGTAGCACACTCTCTTGCTGACTGTGCTTCAGAATCCTCCCCAATGTCCTGGATCTCTGGTTAGAGCATCTGTAAGCTGCAGCCTGTTTTGTCCAAGAGGTCTTGCCAGTCCGATAAGAAAGATCTTCCTGGGAGTAAAAATGCTGGTTCCATTTATGATTGTGGAGATTTTCTTATTGCAGTCATTTTGTGTTTGTATATGTGTTTTACTTTCTTACAGAAGCCACTGCTGATTTCTTGTTATGTGTATTTCATTATGTTGAAATATAATAACTAAAGGAAAAGCTTCATGGTCAAGTAGCTAAACACCTTTACTAGAAAGATTTAAAAATTAAGCATTATCAACATGTATTTTTCACCCCTATGTAGTTCTCACTGACTTACTTGGTCAACCATAGCACTCTAAAAGAAGCAGATGATTTCTACCTTTACATATCATTCTGAGAGCCTGCACTGTCCCCCAAAACACCAAGAAATGTTTTGTCTCTTGACATAGGGATACTTTACAGAATCACAGAAATAGTGCCTAGTGAGACTTTCTTACTTTGTTTTCTAATTAAATATATCTGGAAACAATATATTCTTTAATTCTGAAGGTGGAAGGAATGTGTAGGGGGAAAAGAAAGAATTCTTTTTTTTTTTTTTTTTTTAAGCCAACTACAAAGCCTGTATTGGATTCTATGTAAAGGTGGTAACTAGAAGATAGTGTTGAAGTCCATATTTGATAACCCACTGAAACTGCAACTACTTGAAAAATATCTTATTTAATCTCAGGTTTTATTTTGTGTTTAGGTGAAATCCAAGTCACACTTAGTTAAAAGTATTGAAATGTAATCATTACTAACATTATAGTATTAAAAACATTTGATTCTTTCTGAATCTACAGAAAAAATTTTGAAGTAAAATATGTGTGTGTGTGTGTATATATATATATATATATATATATATATATTGCTTCTAAAACATAGGGGAGTTCTTTTTTTTTTCATTAAATATAAAATAGTACATGTACTAGAATTTTGAGTTTTTTTCCTTAATAATTAACCATCTCTGATATGTCATTCTAGTATCTTTTATTCTTTTGAAATGACATTAAATTCAGTTTATATAACATAGAGGCTAGAATAACAACACAAAAATTAATGTCTTTAGTTACACAAACTTAACTACTGAGTTGAAACATTAATTTATGAACATTTTTCAAATTGTTTGAATCCCTATTTGTAACAATTGTCACCTAATATGATTTTTTCTTTTCTTTTTTTCTTTTTTTGGAACTAGCTTGAAAGTAGTTGGATCTTTTCTTGCTGGACACACTCACTTTGTGAAAATTCCGTTTACATGCTGTGCATTTTCTTTCAGATATATCTATTGTGATGAAATTGACTTGGCTGCTGACACAGTGCTGGCTACTCTTTATGCTGCCAAAAAGTACATTGTTCCTCACCTTGCCAGAGCCTGCGTTAATTTCCTGGAGACCAGCCTGAGTGCCAAGAACGCCTGCGTGCTCCTCTCCCAGAGCTGCTTGTTTGAGGAGCCAGACCTGACCCAGCGTTGCTGGGAGGTGATCGACGCCCAGGCTGAGTTAGCTCTTAAGTCTGAGGGATTCTGCGATATCGACTTCCAGACGCTAGAAAGTATCCTCCGCAGGGAGACACTGAATGCCAAAGAGATTGTTGTTTTTGAGGCAGCTCTCAACTGGGCTGAAGTAGAATGCCAGAGGCAAGATCTAGCTCTGAGCATTGAAAATAAACGCAAGGTCCTCGGAAAGGCACTTTACTTGATCCGCATACCTACAATGGCCCTGGATGATTTTGCAAATGGTGCTGCACAGTCTGGAGTTCTAACTCTCAATGAGACCAATGACATCTTCCTCTGGTACACTGCAGCCAAAAAACCTGAGCTGCAGTTTGTCAGTAAAGCGCGCAAGGGCCTTGTCCCCCAGCGGTGTCACCGTTTCCAGTCGTGTGCCTATCGGAGCAACCAGTGGCGCTATCGGGGCCGCTGTGACAGCATTCAGTTTGCAGTGGATAAGAGAGTATTCATCGCTGGCTTTGGGCTGTATGGCTCCAGCTGTGGCTCTGCAGAGTACAGCGCCAAGATTGAACTCAAACGTCAGGGGGTTGTCCTGGGGCAGAACTTGAGCAAGTACTTCTCAGATGGCTCCAGCAGTACCTTCCCGGTGTGGTTTGAGTATCCGGTGCAGATAGAGCCAGACACTTTCTACACAGCCAGTGTGATACTGGATGGCAATGAACTCAGCTACTTTGGACAGGAAGGCATGACGGAGGTGCAGTGTGGCAAAGTGACTGTCCAGTTTCAGTGTTCCTCGGATAGCACCAATGGCACTGGGGTACAGGGAGGGCAGATTCCTGAACTTATATTCTATGCTTGAAAACACTTCCAGAAGCAGTGTGAGCTCTGACGTGCACATTTGGTTCCTACTTGCTTGATGCTTAGCTCATCTGCAGATATGTGATCAGCGCAAATAATTTGTAATGAATGAAGCTGTAGGCAGTTTTATAATTTCTTTCAACCTTTTAATTATGTACAGGCAAAAATGCAGCATTCAGCTTTTATCTATATGCTTAAAAGAGCCAAGTTCTTATTAGGGCTCTGTGGTTTTTAGAATTGTGTCCGTCTCTACAGCTGGGGAGAATTTGTGCTCTTCTAACTGCCCATTGACCTCCCAGATTTATTCCTCTTAAAATTTTTTTTGCATCACCTCAAATTGCCTTTAGGGCTTTATTTTGACAAATAGCAATAGTCTAAAGTAATAATGACAAGAGTTATTTTTAAACAGAACCCCTCCCCTCAAAAAAAAAACAAACAAACCAAAAAACATAAACCTGGTGTACAATTTTGAAAGTTTTGCTTTCTACTAAATAATAATTTAGAGGGGAGACAGTACTTGTCTTTAGCTCTCTTTCCTTTTAAATATTTTACTTCTGGGCATGGCATTTTCTTAAATCCTAAATTCATAAGATTGTTAAATATTAAACTCTGCAAAGTGTTGGTACAAAGTGGGAAAATAAGAAATTGGATGTTTTTTTAGGCCATGACTTCTGCAACAGCAGGTTTATATTCTTTAGATTAGAAGACCAAAATATTACAGTACAGACACTTTTTTAAAAGTAAATTATAAAATTTTGTTGTCATTAGAAAAAATTTCAGGCTTATTATTTTAAGCTTGAAACAGTTCATAAAGGAAACCTAAAGAAGTCCCATACTAGAAATGGATTAATTGATGGCACAATAAAATGCAGTTTGAAAAAGACAAACTCATTTCTCCCCAGTTAGCTTCTGATCCCCACCATTTGCTTGTTTTCATAAATCATAGTGTATAAAATTCCTATTCTCTCTTTTTTTTTATTTGAAAAGAGGACCAAACAATTCTTTAGATGAATGGAAAAACAGTTTTGTAGCACTACACGTTATATAATAAGATACCTTTATTCATTGATTTTTTAAAAAAATAAATATACCTGTTCTACTTTGGTCACATACTATCTTAGTTAATTATAATTCTGTCTTGTTCCTGGACTGCTAGAATCTGGCCTCTAGCCATCTTAAAGTGCCAATATATACCTGCAGGGTTTTTTAAAAAGTGACCTGGAGCAGTACACCTGATTATACCTAATAGTCACTGCATCAGCATCACATCCAGCTCCTTGGCCATGGATAATGTAAACAAAAGAGGAAGAAGCTTATCAAGAAATTCTCCTTCAATGATGGCTTGTGATGGTTGAGTGCCGGTGACCCTGGTAGTATCCAGTGTGTTTACTTCCAGTTGAAGTATCCATGTGTTCTGGGCAGCTTTTCTGCTCAGTGTGATCCTGAGATGGCTTCCCTAGCCACCCAGAGTGTGGTCCCTGGCCGCCTCCTTCTCCTGCTCTGTAAGCCTGAAGCTGGCTTGTCTGGAGCCAGGGGTTAGTCCTGGGGTGGGTCTTTGTGCGTGGGCACCCGTGTGCACGCAAATATGTTTGCCAACTCAGGAATTGTCTCCTCCCTGCCTGGCTGGTGAGAGGTGGGGCAGAAATGTTCCCCCTGCTGGCCCCAGCAAGGCCCCAGTGAGTGACCACCCTTACATTCACTGTGTTTCTGGGCTACTACTTCCCCTGTGGACAAGGGCTTGTTGCTTTTGGCCAGCTTCCCTGATGGAGGAGAACACTGGATTATGGGAAATGTTTTAATCATCTTTGCCATTACCTCTGTCGTTGGCATAGATGATCAAAAGCTGTTACTGGTGATTATAAATAAGTACTCCCAGGCCAACTTTCCAAAATTGTCTAACAATTATTTCATATTAGAAAATGACAGATAGTTTTGGCAATATATCTATGAAATAAGGGCACATTTTCAATTTAAAAAATACTTCTTCTACAAATGATTTTGTTTTTAAATTACGATTAAACATTTCAGGAATTCATAGCTACCATGCAAATTGGTAGGCTGTGTACCTGATTAGAAGGCACTCGTTTTTAAGCCAGAGGAGAAGAAACTTTACACAGCACTAGCTTCATCATACCAGATTGTAAGGTGGGTGTGATAACCTTAGAGTGGAGATGGTTCACTCAGTAACGCTCACTGTCCATGCTTCTGTTAGCCAGCTGCCCTCCTCATGGCTAGGGACCTGCTGGGTGAAAGCCATATGAGATCCTGTACACTGGGTATAGAAGAACCTACTTTTATGTTAATTACTATTAAAGAAAAATGATACATTTTTGCCACCCGATTGGCTGGTGCTGAGAGCTGTGAGTTAAATTTGGAAACTGTTTTAAATCCTATTCTCCCCTTCTGCATTTCAACAACATGGAATGAAGGCTAATGTGCTTGCTTTATTTATTTATTTTTATTTTTTTGGTAATCTTAAATTTTGTAACTTTTAAAAGTAGAAACGATTGTTCTGACAAGGCAGGCAACTCTAGTATATAAACAAAACTGTATTAAACAAAATCCTCCGTAGATGCTTTTCCCAATGTTTCTGGCAGTCTTTGTCGTTGTTCATACTGGGGATAAAGGGGAACTAGGCTAGCAGTTCTAATGTAACATTCTTTAAGCATATCTTAATATAGTATTTAAGTAAATTGTCTCATTTCTACATAATTATTGCACTGAACTGTCTTTTTCATTTTTTAAGGTGTTGAAATAAGCTTGGCTGATTCAAGGCACTAGCCACTTGTGCATCAGGGCGCTTGAATTTAGTAGCTTACAGCATTATTTATGAAGGAAAATATATAAATATGAAGTACCTCATGTTGAATGTTATTGTACTGTATTTTTAATGTAACAGTGCAGATCTTATTAGACACATGAATGTGTATAATCATGTTAAATACAAATAAAAATAAAACTGATTCATATATTTGTTTTTTAGCATTTTTGTAGGTCTCTTGAAATAGTAAAAAATTTCATTCTGGCCCTTTTGGTGCCACTACATTTTACAGAGATGGTTTTGCAGGAGCATTTGTTTGCTTAGTATTCAGATCTCTCTGATCCCTAAAGAAGTAAAAATTTGAGGCAAAAGCATAAGAGAACAATGAATATGTTAATCAATTGCACTGTTCAAAGCCTGACTGTTAAGTTAATGAGAAGGAGACAGTGGATCTGTTTCTATTCCCCTTATGGAATTTGTGGTTGGCTTTCTGGTGCTGTAGTTGCTCAGATGTCTGTGAATCTGGCTGTACTAAGGGGATGATACTGAATTACACCTAGCTTTAGATGTAACCAGTGCTGCTTGTTTCTGCTGCTTTATAACAGCTTAAGTCTAGGAATTAAAAAAAAATAAATGTCATACGAGAATTTTGAATATAATTTTTATATGCTCAACTAGTTTTATATTTCCCCATATCAAGTACATTAATACACATACATTTATACATAATTATATACACATGTACATATATTATTTCTCTGTTGCTTTCATACTAGAATATATTGTGAAATCTTGTGTAGTTGCTTAACCACTTTACCACTTAAGTTTCTATAACATACCTGCTCAAAGTGTTTTTGGAATTATCTCAAAGAATAAGGGAACTGGAAGTACATGTTCTCATAAGCTTAATTACAGATACAACCTGAATTGTAAAGATCTTTAATCCAGGAAAATCTTAGCCATTATCTCTTTGTTGTTATTAAACTTAATCCATATATGTTTGTTTTCAAAATCCCAAGACAATTGGAAATTAAATTCCTTTATTTGGTACTCAGGACCAACATGTCATTGAAATAACACTTTCTCCCCCAAAATCATGTACTTAAACTTGGGAGGATGGGGAGAAAAAAAAGAAGAAAACCATTCCTGGCAAACTGAGTGGTATTAAACTTAGGGACCAAAACAAGAGCAAGTGGCCCTGAGGGGGGTGGTTATCCCGAGTGTTAGAATAGGGCTTGCCTGCCTCTAAGAGTTTTCAGCAGAAGATGACTGCATTTGTGATTTCTAATTTATACACTTCAACCCTTTTTCCTGAGCTGTTTATGTTTATTGACCAGCTATCCCTTTGCTCAACATTTCCTGTTGTCCTCCACTTTTTAGAATATGTCATCTCACAAAATGGAAACTGGGGAAAATTGTCAAAAATAGAATTTTTTCATTTATTTAACTATAGCCAACATAAGCACTAGTGAAAAGAGATTCTCAACCAAGATATTGGCAGGTATATGAGATGAGAATATCTGTGAGGAAAAGATGAAGATAATGAAAGGTTGACCACCACACACACGCACTCACACCAGGGGCTGTAGATCCGCCTCTGAAGAATCTTCGGGTGCATTTCCCCAACTTGGGCATCTCACCTTTTGTTTCCTCTTCTGAACCTTTTCTTGAGGGAGGGCTTGGGGAAGGTTTAATTCCTATTTAGTCAGACCCTAGCTGTCTCTATAGTTGTTTTCTATTTGACTACTTAAATATCCATTGGATAGTTTTCATAGCATATGCTGCCATTTCATATTCTGCCATCTAAAAAAATCCCTAAACTCAAGATACGTAGTTAAAACATCCACTCTTTGTTTTGTGAAATCTGTACTTTAAATAAATCTAAAGTTTCCTGTTAAACTACTAGTACTTAAACATTAGTTTATTTCTACTGACCTCTTGTTTAAGCTGTTCTTGGTAGTAACCAGCCAAGTGCTATGGAGGAGGAACTGTGTTAGACTTCAGAATGATGTCCTTTTTTGCTTCAAGTAACAACAGTACATAGAATTATTTCAAAATTAAGGCATGCTTTTGTCTTTAAGACCAGTGAATAGTTTATGCTTAATAGTCTACCTCTTTTATATCAATTTGTTTGAGAAGAATGAATTTTTTCTAAATTAAGTCATTAAGTTAACCTGAACTATTTCTAAAATAAGTCACACGAGTGCTCTTGTTGATTCTAACTTTGAAGTGTTGCAAACAATATTTATGAGCAGCACACAGCATAAAGACTTTTGTGAGAACCAGAAAAGTCTATGAGATAATATTTTGATATGTAGCAGTCTTTACTGTGGCTGTGCAATTTGCATTTTCCTCCCTAAACTACTATGTTCAAAATACATTCAAAGAAAATTACTATTTAAAGAAACTGCAAATAATCTTTCAAAGCCTGAAGCAGAGGACATCAGTTTCTACTATGTAACAGAATACATAAAAATGTACTTTTGAGAGACATTCTATGCATCTTACAGAATTTTCATTTTGTGCTTGTCTTTAACCACCGCTAAATTCTAAATTATTGCAGTACTTATAGTGCTGAAATGAATGTTGTACTTGAGTCTTAACCAATTCTAACTTAAAGAAAAATTCCAATTCTGAGAATATTTGGAGACATGAACTAAAGAATATTTAGTGTTTCCTGGATAATTTAGCTCTGGGGGAGGGGGGCATATGATCTGAATCATTCAAAAGGTTAACCCAATGTGTATGTATTGATCCTTTGCTTTACTCCAGGCAGGAAGACTGCTAGGGAGCCAGAGGCCAGTAAGAAAGATGTAGTGTGTGCTTTTAGAAGCTTATGGCTCAGTACAGTGCTGCGGTGCTCATAGCACACAGGATTACAGACTGCTGAGTTCTACTCCTGGAAATGCTGATTTGGGTGGGGCCTGAGAAATTGCATATCGAATGAGCATCCACGTGATGCTGATGCACACCATAGTGAGGAGCCCTGGTGTCTGGATGGTGTGTGGGGATGGAACCTGTACAGAAACCTGTATTTCTAAGGGCTTAATATAGGAATGCCTTTGCTACTACACAAGCATGGAAAAGGGGCCATTGGATCAATCTTGGGTCAAAGAAAAAATGGTGCTTGAGCTGGTTTTTGAAGGCTGCATTAGAATTATCTGGTGAAGATTGGTGATGCCAGTTCAAGGGAGGGGGTGGGGGAAAGGGAATTGAAGAAGGAAAATGGCAGGTGGATTAGAATGGCAAACAGCTCAGCTCAATATGGCTCAAATAAAGGGTACATGTGGAAGAAGAAGGCCACCTACTGTGTGCAAGTATGGAGCGAGATAATAAACTGGGCAGGAACATGAAGTGTTTCATCTCTTAGGCGGACTTATCTGGCTTTTCATACACAAAGTAGTGACATTGAAGAGATTTGAGATAAATGTGAAAAGTGTCATGTTTTAGAAGTATCTTTCTTGAACTCTGAGAACAGACTGGATCAGTGTGGAAGCAGGAGGAAAGATTAGGGCTGTGAGCTACGCAAAGTCCAAAGGGACCAGGGAATACGGAGAAGAGAGAAAATGAAGATTCTAGAAATGAGGAGAGAAAATATCCAGGGTGCAGCAGCTGTAACATCCAGTTGCAAGGGGGCTTGCTAAAGCTGGAGTGAAACCTCTCGCCTTACATTTATGAAAGGGAACGAATCCTGTTTTTACTCTTCCATTATCTATAGGTAATTGGCTTATAGGTACCCACCCCTGATTAAGATTCTTTTAGGAAGAAGGAAAAACAAGGGAGTTGGCATAGTGTACTGGTTAATAACAGATGAGCAAGACTGCCTGGACTTGAAGTTTAGCAAGTTACTTAATCTCTCTGGACCTCAGTTCTCTCAAGAAAGGCAGCAGTCATAAATAGTGCTTTTCTCAGAGGATTACTATAACAGTTAAATAAATCAATGTATCTAAAGTACTTGTAACAATACCTGGTAGACAGGAAGTGGCACATAGGTGTTAAGTGAAACAATACAAAAGGCCACAAATTAAACCCATGCACTTTCCTCACATATGACCTTGTGAAGACCAGTTTACTTGTCCTTATGACCCAGCAATTCCACTTCTGGGAATATATCCAAAGAAACCCAAAACACTAATTTGAAAGAACATAAGCACCCCTATGTTCATGCAATATTTAGAATAGCTAAGATTTGGAAGCACCTCAAGTGTCTATCAGTAGATGAGTGGGTAAAACAGCTGTGGTACTTTTACATAATGGGGTACTACTTGGCTGTAAAAAAGAAAATTTTACCCGTTGGGACAGCATGGATGGACCTGGAGAACATTAAGCTATGTGAAATAAACCAGTCAGAGAAAGACAATTACAATATGATTTCACTCATGTGAACAAACTGAACTAACAAGCAAAATAGACTCAGAGAGCAAGCCGACAGCTCAGGGGGTGGGGGAGGTTTGGAGAGGGTAGAGGTATGGGGCAAAAAAAGAACTCGTGGACACAGACAACAGTGTGGTGACTACAGCGGGGAGGAGGGTGGGTGTGGATGGAGAGAGGTACGGAGGTAAACGGTAATGGAAAAAATAAAATTAGAAAAAGAAAGAAAACCAGTTTACTCTTAGTTTGCACACTCAACAAATAATCAATGTAGACAAAAAGTAATTTTGTTGCTGTTCCTTTAAATTGGTATAGTCAATAGAGAACATTTAAAGCTACAAAGAGCTCTGTTTTGGGGGAATTCTCATATTTTAACTGAATTCCTAGGAAGTATTTCAGCACTGCCATGTTAATAAGAGACATATGATATAGGTGGATTCTAATATATCAGATGCCTTCTGAATGTTACTGAAATTTTCTCAGAAAATTTTCTGTAAAAGCTGACCATGAGAGCACATAACGAGGGTTTGAGAGACCTTTGAAGATATTTTTCAAAAAGAGACTATTCTACAAGTAGAAGAATAGTTCTAGTTCTAGTTCTGCTAGAGTCAAAACAGGCTCTTTTTTCTTGACCTACAGTCCTATTCAATTTTGTATATAACCCCTTCTCAAAATACATTTTTAATAAAATTAGTTTGGGGATGAAAAGCAGGTTTGAACTGTTACGAGTGATGTGAATATTTAATGGCTGGTTGTTTTATTCAAGTAGACACACAATTGTGCTGGAAGTACTGGCAGCTCTGAGTTCCTGTGCCCCTGCAGTTGGGGCACTTTACCTTCCTTCTGCTGCCCTCCCCACAAGCATCCTTCGTCTCCAGCCTCACTTTGTCCTGGGCCAGCACTGGGGCCTCATTTGACAAAGGTCCTGACTTCCTGGAAATTAATGTCCCAGTCCCTTGTTCTGCATACTCTATTTTGCAAAATAAGCTTTCAGGAACCTCACCAACCAGAGATTCTCATTCAGGAGCCAGTCACTTTTATATGAAGCTCATAGTGCATATGTGGGGATTCTGGGGCACAGAAAAGGCTGAGAACCCTTGGTGTAGGCAAACCTGGAACATTTACTCACCCACAGGGACACCTAGCTTTGGCTCCTTGTTCCCTGATGGGGACCCTCGCACCACACACTCCTACACATTAGTTGGGTGCTTATGTCCTTAATCTATCATCCCTGGAGTGGACCCCAGGCAAAATCACAGTCTGCATTAGTGGATGAAATCAACCACAGGTATCTGAAAGACCCAGCCTCTGACACTCCCTAACATCTTGACCCTGACGTGTATTTGTTGATGTCACTTTTGTCAGTCTCCCCATATCCCCTACCTTTCATCTGCACCTCAGAAGCCCATAAATCCAGTCCTTACAGAGCAGTGTCCTCTTCCCATCTCTAGTCCAGTTGACCATGTTCAAGCTCATCTCAGGGCCTGCCCATGTTTAGGTCTCTGGTTCTGAGCCCTATCTCTAACCATTCTACTTCCTTCAGATATGTGCTGACCACATCCAACAGGCCTCCAGAGCCTCCTCTCTTAGCCTCCAAACCCAGGCTGATATTTCTGCCCACTGGTCTTGATGGAGCCCCCTGCCCAGCCTGTTCTGTAGCCCCCGTTCCCTTTTCTTACCTCCAACTTCACCCCCAGAATGGCATGCTCAAAATACATTTATGACAGCTCTCTGTTGCCCAAATAAAATGTAATAAACACATAAAACCTCACTAGCACACAACAATATGTTTAAGCACCCACATCTAGGAATAGCTGTAGATTTTCTTGGTCTCCTTGTGGACTTGACTGGGCTCACTCAGGTGTGGGAGTTGGCTAGCTGGTTGGGGTGACTTAGCTCTGATTGTCTCTCAGACTAGGTGTGGTCTCATGGTGATGGCCAAAGCGCAAAAAAATCACCTGCAACAGCAAGAAACCTGCAGTGCTCAGAACTTGCATGCCATCACCTATGCTGTTTCCTGTTGGACAAAACAAGTCACAGGCCACCCAGATGCAAGGGTTGGGGAATGAGACTGGATCTGTTTACTGAAAAGCACAGCAAAGCCATGTGGTGAGGGCTGAGGATAAAGAGGGGTATTGGACAGTATTTCACCTGAGTGTGGGAAGTACCTACGTGTAGATACTGTGCTTCTTAGGAATCTGAATACCACAGTCAGTGCCACTTAAATGACCCACAGAGGATCTACTTGCCCCCAAAGTATTAGGGAACATGAGAACTTCACTGAAGAGTTTATATGGGAGAGAAGGAAGAATCATGCAGCATAAACTCCCCAAATATCCTTTTAGCAGGTCCCCTTGCCATGTAACTACTTTGTTCTGCTGACAAGCATTTCTTCTTGGCCCCAAACCCACAGGCACAGCTGTGTCTTCTCATTAGAACACATTTCATCCCTTAGCTCCAGCTCCTCAAACTGGAGCCCTCGACCCGCAGGTAGTAAATATCTTCAGTGTAATATTTCTGTCTTGTCATTTACATCACTGCTCTGTAACATACATGTCTGTTAGCATGCTTGTATGCTTTTACTCAGAAAAGCAGGCCCTAGTAAAGCAGGAGAAGATGGTGGAAGTGGATAAAAAGGAACCTCCCTACCCTGTGTTTCTTCATTATTATTAAAGTCAATACCCCTAGGAAACCGTAGATGGTCCACAAGCTTCTTCCAGGTACAGGATGTAGGAAGATACCATGTTGGCTTTCAGTAAGTTTGGAAAGGAAGAGGGAGATGGACTTTGATATATGAGCTCAGCCAACACTTGGGGACCATGGAAACTGAAGAAAGAGGGTTGGCTGAAGCATGGAGAAACGATGGGGTCTCAGGTAAGGAGAAAGCCTCATGCAGCTTCTCTACTGGGAGCTTCTGTCCCAATTTCTCATGTCTCCAGGAATCCCTGACCTGGGACGGATCCCCAGTGTCTGACCCAAGGAAGCTCAGCAGATGGATAAGTGTAGGGTGAGTCCACCAGCTGGTGGCCTGAGCATATCAGCTCAACTCCTAAGGTCTGTTTGATGAGGACTGTATTTTGCAACTGTACTTCCCAGGCCTCATCAACAGATCAGGTTTCCTATGAGATCTTTCCAACACTGCCTTGTTACCTCACACGTGCATTGTGCATCAGTTCTGTACTCTCTGGTCATTGGAGTAATATGGCAGTGCCCTTGGTCCTCAGTTTTCTCCTGCAATACAGAAAGTTTTACTGCTGGTGCGTCCCAGGTCCTGAACTCCTTACTGAGGAATCACAACTTGCTTACTGTTGGTAACTAATCAGAATCTCAACTGCTGAAACTGCTGCTTAATCACTCCACTCCTCCAAATCTCTGACTCATATTTTTATCAGAAATCAAGAGAGAAGCAGCTCAAGCCATCTCATTTCTTAGGCTTCCAACACTTATTTTCCTCAAATAAAGAAATGCCAAAAATAGAACAGTTGTGATATACTTTAAATATTTTCTTGTTCACCAATTAGTGTCCCTAAAAAAAAATCCTGATTGTGGATGTAGTTTGGGTTGGAAGTAACATTCAGTGTGAATGGGAACCATGTGACATGGTGGCTTCCCAGATATTGGCTCTGTCATCCACCCAAATCAGGAAACTGTGGCTGACTGAGAGCATCTCCGAGGCCAGTCCTCCTCCCAGGCACAGAATGTTAAAGCTTCTCACCCTGCTTCCTTCCCACCTCCCACTGCAGGAGGAGGAAGGCCCTGCCCTGTATGAGCAGCTCCCCAGGACAACATAAGCAAGCAGAGTGAAAGGCATCCATTTATAATCCAGTGTACTCACTGAATATATGTGTAAGAAAAGTCTATTTGGGGGTGTTTGTAGATATTTGTGGTAGGTTTTATTGCTATTCTTTAATATTACATTTCTTCAGAGTTTAGAAGTCAGAAAGGAAATGAGCTGGGTTATTTCTTATAATTGCAAAGAAACACCCAGGTTTTCATGTTCATTTACTAGATTTGTTAGGTAGGAGAGATAACAAACGAAGGCAGGGAGGAGGAGGGAGACATGTCTCACCCACTAATTCAGGATCCTGAGCCTGGTCCAATAATATGCCAGGTGTTCCAACATCACAGGAAACACAATGCTAACACGGGAGGAGGACAGGCCTTGATATTCTAAGTATCGTCTCCACTATCTGGGAAAGAAAGCCTTTCAAACTGTGCTTTTGTCCCAAGGTCTGAAAGGTGGGAGAGGGTCCACAGTGCCCATAAAACAACTTTGGTTAAATACCTACCTCTGGTCACTATCTGTTTTAGGAAGGGGACCCTAATGCTTATAGAAAGAGCCCATAAATAACTTTGGGTAACTGCCTCAACTTTAATTAACTTCCTCCTGTCACACATCTGTTACACAACAAGATGAACAAATGAGGTCTGGAGTAAGATCAGCATTTGGGCTAACAGACCCCCATATATACCTAAGTTAGGATAGTCACATGCCTCTGGGAAAACTGGCACCACCTTCACCCATCAATCAATATGTAACTTCTTGAACCCCATCCCACCAACTATGTAAGTCCTCAAAACAAAGGACCTGGGGTGCTTGCCACCCCAGCCTTTGGCTGCCCTTACCCTGCTTTGCCTATGCCTTTCACCCCCCCGCCTTAGCTAGGTCCATTCTTTTTCATGAGAATGGATCACCAATGAACCCTACTTGCATGCTAATAGATTTGCTGGTCTATAATTCTTTACTGTGTTGACAAGAAGAACCAGTTTCTGGGAGTTTCTCCCATAACAGATTGATAAAACCAAATTTCCAAATATGCAAGTCACTTTGACCTCCAATTCTAACTCAAGAAAGCTTCAGAAATGACCATGGAGGTAACTAGCAATAGGATAGTGCAGGCAGAATAAGTCAGGAAAGGAGAGCAATGGAAAAGGGTGAGAGAGAGAGCCTGCCTCACCATTTGATCTGAGATGCAAAGCCTTTGGAAGAAAGGTGAAGGAAAGGAGTGGAACTTCCTTCAGGTGAGAAAGTGATGTTCAATGGTAACAAGCCACAGGAGTGGGG
This sequence comes from Anoura caudifer, assembly GCA_004027475.1. Taxonomy (NCBI): domain Eukaryota; kingdom Metazoa; phylum Chordata; class Mammalia; order Chiroptera; family Phyllostomidae; genus Anoura; species Anoura caudifer. The sequence continues at coordinate 15,851 of PVKU01005726.1, read as the reverse complement.
AAGGTGGGTCTGTTAGTCCTCCCTGATCTGCCATCTGCACTCTGTAAGGAGCCTAGAAAGTTCGTTAAGCCTTTTACTAGAGTCCAATGAATGACCTTTCCAAGTCTGTTCCTTGGGGGCTTTTCAGGTTCTGAGCCTCTAAATAGTCCCCAGAGTGCAGACCACACTCACCAGTCATTCATGCCTGAGAATGAGGTAGGAAACCAGGCTATCCTAGACTCCTCTCCATGAAGTTTTGCCCTTAGGCCTTATAGCAGCTGAAAAGATGAATGGTTCTTTTCCCTTTGACAGAAACAACCAAGGCTTGTTCTTGGCAGTCTCAGACATACCTGGAATCCAGAGGATTGTGTCTAAGTTTCATTACTGTTCTGCTATGCCCACCCCTCAGATTAGGTGAAGTCAATCTCACATGGAGAGCCAGAGGTCCTCCTGGCTTGCATGCATCCCTTATTCCTTTTCTACCCTGCTTGTCTTAATGAGGTAATCCTACTGCTGCTCAGTGGCCTCCAGCTACGGCCCTTGAATTTAGTCAATCCATTCATTTCCCTCACCACTCCCATCCCTACATTCATTAGCAAAGATGTTAAAAGTGAAGAAGCTTTTTTCTTGCAGAACTGCTGTTCACCTTACAACTAAAAGACCACTTCACAACAAGTGGGTGAATAGGGAGGTGAAAGCAAGGGAAAGAGCTTGTGGACACCTCCTTGTCACAGTAATGAAGATGTGTGGGAACAAATTGGTGAATGTGGGCAAAAACCTCATCTCTGACACATAGACAAGAAGAGAGAATGCAAGTGGCTTCTTAAGCCTAAATAAATAATATAAGCCAGCAATCAGGCTGTGCCATGTGACCTCCATTTACATAGGAACTGTGCAGGCTTCCCGAACTCCCACTAAGACATCCTGGTTAGAAAAACAAATTACCATGTGTGGCCAGAATGCAATCTTTTCTAGGTCATTATCAGAGTGAGTCTCTTGTCAATACCATGCCTGATTGGGAGCAACTCTCAGAATCATTTAGTTTCTCTTGTCAGGGGAAGCTTTTCAACTGCTCCTTGCTGTCCTGTCATTTTGTGCTAACCTGAAAAGGCAGTGTTAAATTGATGTCATCTTTCCAATTTCATTTCAGAAGCATTTTCCTTTCTAGGTAACAATGGAGACATTTGCACAATAATCGGGGGAGAAGAGTGGCCAAACATGAATGCTGTGAAAACTCATAACTGGGGTGAAGGCATTCATTTGTCAGCAGGTACTCATCCTTCAGGATGACACAGAGAAGAAGAAGGAATCTCATTCAGTAGCAAGATAAATAAAGAAAATAAGAGCCAGCCCAAATCAAGTAGAAAACCACTGCCTTCAGTTGGGAAGTGGTTTTGATTTAAGGCTCTTGTAGAATTACCAGCAAACACACAATTGAAGGGAATGTTGATAATTGTTGGATTGGATGAGGGATATGAGAGTCTTATTGTACAATCTATGTTTGTGTATGTTTGAAAATTTCCATAATAAAATATTATTTTAAACTGATAAGAATTGGATCAGAGCTTATACATGTCATATAGTTCCTAGGCAGAGACCAATTTTCCTCTAAATTTAATTTGCAATACAAGTAGAGCCCATTCTAATAATTTACAGCTGAAAGCATGTGTGAAAGTGAAACTGGCCTGTTTTACATGCACATGTGGACAAGGGTTCTCTGGGATAGGTCACCTGTGACATCATAATAGAACTAAGGTGTTCACAAATGCTAGACTTTTGGGTTTCAAACCTTACATTATGCATCCTCCTAAAGGCAGGGATTGCCATTTATGCTCAGCTGCTTAAATAAAGACTCCTACTTCATAAAATTCCTAATTAAATGGAAAAAGCATCCTAAATTCTTGATCTTTGTTAATTATATCTGGGATAAGCCTGGGTGTTTAGATCATGATTTCATTAGGGCATTCTTACAGTTCCCCTGTTGGCAAAATAATCTAATTTTAGCAAATTTTAATTGCAAGTGTAGTGATGGTTTGTGGGGACTGGAGATGAATCTGAGATAGTCTAGCTTCTGGAAGTAGCACCACTATCCACTCCACCTCAGACCCTCCATTTAGCCATGCCCGACCCTAAGAGCTACAGGGCCCAGAGCAATCATACTAACAGCTACCTACATACTATATGTATATATATTAAAAGTTATAAATCAAGCTAACAAACTGCTAAATGAAATATGTTCTAGCTTTCTATCTTGATAAACATGACTTCATAGCATCTTGGAAGGCCTGGTTCAAATTTCAAATTCTCAGCCCCTCCGGGTTCTGCACCAGGGATCATGGTGGTGGAGGACAGGTAGTGCCTAGCCACTGGGCCCCTTCCCATAGCTCATACCCTTTCTCTTATAATCCATGATTTTATGCTCTTCATCCAATACATTCAACTCTCTCCATCTCATTGCCGTAGATCTTCCCCTTGTCTTGATCACCCCTGGGGCCTAAGGGTGCACACACTAGTGGCATGGCCTGTTCTCAGGAGGAAGTGGGCTTGAGGCCATGGGGACAGAGAATTCTAGCATCTCACGTACTACATGATGCAGAGATTGAAGCATGCATTCTAGGTAGGCATATCTCCTTGACTGATGTGCAAGGGCTTAAGGGGACCCATGGGAAAGAACTTTATCACCTTTTGTATTAGACCTTAAATGTTGGTGTGTCCTCCAGGACTAGGAATTGAGCCCTGTAATCGTTCCTTTAGTACTTTTTCCCTCAGTGATCTCATCTGGTTCCATGGTTTTATATGCCTCAATCATTCGTTAAACACATAATATTTCCAGGTAATAGTGGTGTTGGAGTGGACAAAACAGAAGATAAAATTCCTATGCTAGAAAGTGTACTTTCAAATGGGAAGACTGATGACAAATAAAATGTGGCAGTTTTAAGCATGATCCTAAATTCTTTGACATTCCTTCCAAGCCAAGGTAGGGTTTGGAAGTCTACTCCCTTGAACTTAGGTGGTCCACATAGTCCAGTGGAAGTGATGCTGTATGACTTCCTAAGGCTAGGGCATCAAAGGTCATGAACTTGGTCACTGGAAATGCTCACTCCTAGAGCCCTACATAGTCCTGTAAGAAATAGACTGTCTCAAGACACCATGCTGGAGAGGCCACATGTTGGCAGTCTAGTCAACATTCCCAGCTGAGTGCTTTAGCCCAGGCTGGGAGTGAGACACCATCTTGGAAATTGCTGTCCCAGCCCCAGTTGTTTACATCAGTCCCAACCAAGGCCCCAGACATCAGGGAACAGAGACAGTTGGTGCTCGCTGTGCCTTTTCCAACAGTGATCCACAAAATCTGTGAACAGAGTAAAATGATTATTGTTCACTATGTTTTCAGGGAAGATGTATACTCACTGCTATATCCATGTCTCTGGCCCAGACCTGAGTTCCAGGTTTGTAAATTCAACTGACTTTTCACAACTCCATTTGGATGTTTAAGTGAACATCTCAAATGTCCACTTCCATAGTGAAGGTCTTGATTACCAACACACGCTCCAACGACAACAGCAACAGCAAAACAAAAAACCAACTTGTTCTTCCCAATCTTATAAGAAGTCACACCTTCCAAAGTAAGATGGTGTTATCCTGGCTTCTTTTTCCATCATTTCCATACCTAATCCATTAGCGAATCTTGCTGTTTTGACTTTGAAAGCATTCTCTAATATTTCCATTTCTCCTCAACTCCACTACTTAAATGTTAGTCCTAACCACCATTGTCTCTTACCTGAAATAGCCTCCAACACATTCTTTTGCATCGAAAATTGCTATTCTAGTCTGTTTTTTAAACAGCAGCCAGGGAGATATTGCAAAAACATAAATCAGGATTTCAGATCAGGATGGTGCCATGTGTGATCACTTCAGTGCTTCAACCCCCTCCTACAATTCTCTAAATAAATAGTAATGAAGGTTATATATTAGAAGTGAAAAACTGAAAAGACAAATCTGGGATTAAATATAGAATAATCATGTCCAAGAAAAGGAAATTGAACGAAACACCACCACCGCTCCCCCCCGCCCCCACCCAGCCACACACACACACAGTGAGTGGAACAGCAGTTTCAACGTTGCTGCCTTCATGCCTCAAAACAAGCAGTAGGTCTTGGAAAGATATAAGTGCTCTATGAGAGGGTTCTTCTGCAGAGCCTTCTGCTTGAAGTTGTAGGCTGGGAGTGGTTTCCAAAACTCATAGAGAAGGTAGAAAAAACCAATGCTGCTACTGCTTTCATTATAACTCCTGGAATTTGCAGGCATGGGGAAATGGATGGAACACACACAGCCTGAGACCAAGAGCTGAGCCAAGCCCCAACTCAGTTTGTACAGCCATCTGAGATCTATTTCTGAATTTGGGGAAAGGACATCCAGGTGAAGGCAAATGTGAAAGTATTAGATAGGGAAGGACACACACAAAAGTAAGCTGGTGCACATTAGGAGAGGATCCCCCATTTAAAATAAGCCTGTAAACTGAAAATCCCATGTACATAAAATAACAATGCTAAAAAGGATAATAAAAAATCAGAATATAAATTATCTCTTAGAAGATCTATGTATCAGTTAGCTATTGCTAGGTAACAAATCACCCCCAAACATAGTTGCTTTAAACAATTAGGTTTATAAAATATTCCAACAAAGACCTTCAGTATTATTAAAATCTACCAGTCAAACAGATTTATCTTACTTGCACTGGAAAGCAAGCAAGAATTTATGAATCACAATCAAGTCTCAGATGGGTAGAGATACAACAGACAGACTTGAAGTGTGGGAAAGTTGAAGTCAGATTGCAAAAATTGTCTCTGGGGTCAAGAAAGGAAAGTAAAATGATCATAAATAAAAAAAGTTACTAGTCATTCTCAGTAACTGGGCTGAGAGAGGGGAACAGAAATGTTAGGTTTAGTTTGAAAGCTCCAACCAGTGGGGATCCTCTGCACCATGTTTAGGAGGGAGGTATAGGCTAAAGTGGGTAAATGCATTTCACTAAGGGACCATGCAACATCTTCTACACACAAGCACTCATGCATGCATGCACATGAACAGAAAGGGAGTTCCTTTCATTCAACCAGAAAGGTGAGTTCCAGAGTTCAAGAAATGGCTGGTTGTCTGAGAACATGAACCACTGGTTCAACACCAGGCATGGCTGGGTAGAGGTACAGGTGGCAGTGACAGCAATAGCAGTAACATCAGAGAGAGCAAATGCCCAGGACAGGGCTGTGCAGAAATAACTGCATGGACCAGTGAGGCAAGAGGGGCAACTGCAAGTGACAGAAGCAGAGATTAGAAAGAATTAGCCTCTGCCAACTCTGGTACAGCTAGAGAGATAGAAGGAAGACATGGGCTGAAACCCTGCAAGTTGGCTGTGGTAGCCAGTGCCTTTGTGGACTTCACGACAAATTTTGAAGTAGTACTACCTCAGAGTGGCAAGCAGGTAAGGCCAAGAAGACACTTAGGTAACACAAATGACTGACCTGGAATAAAACACAGTTTTCTGAGCACTAACTTGGAGACCTAAATCTATAACATCATGTGTAGCAGCCAACCTTCAAAATGGCCTCCAATGATCCCCATGTCTGTGGGATTCCACAAATGTAAAATGAGCTGATCTGTGAAACCAGTAACATATCACACAAATAAAGGTGTGGTTTTAGTGGCTAGGTCATACAAGACATCAGAGCTTCTGAGCTGCTTTTTGGGGCCACTCACTGCAGGGGAAGCCAGTAGCCATATGGTGAGGACAGCCAAGCCATCCCATGGAGAAGGTTCAAGTGGTGAGAAATGAAGCATCCGGCACCAGCTGTGTTAGTGATACATATTGGAAGTCAGTCTTCCAGCCCCATTCAAGCCTCCCACTAACCACAGTTTCACATCTTAACTTCAACCTCAGTAGAGAGACTCTAAACCAGAACCACCCTGTGAAGCTGCACCCAGATTTCTGACCCACAAAAAGTGCATGGAATAATAAATGTTATAATAATAATTGTTTATTAAGCAGAATTTTAGGGTAATTTTTATGTACCAAGAGACAATTCATACAAATTTTGGCACCAGAAATAAGGTCAGACAAAATACCATTTAAATATTTTCAAAATGTGTCTGTCTTCTCACAGATTCTATGGATTCAGTATTTTCAGGGGTTCAAACTCCCCTAGCCCAAGAGGGACTTACGGTGCTCTAAGAGACTCCAGCAGGGCAGCCTGGGCTTGTAAACATGAGGGTGATGGAAACCCAAGAAAGAGGGAGATAAAACACATAAGAACCTTTTAAGCCTCCACTTATGTCAAATTTGCTACTGCCCAATTGGTGAGACAGAATCACATGTCCAAGCACAGAATTATCTGAATGGTTAATACTCAGCATCATGGAGATGGGCAGTTGTGATAAATTAGGATTATTGATACAGTTCATGTACCACAACAACCTCCTGTGGTCATTTTAAATATATCAAGTTATAGAAAAATGTTCAGGATGACAAACCTTGTATTCACATGTCCCTGTTTTCCACCACTGTTTAATCTAATCCAATTTTCCTTAAGTTTTAATGAGTGATTCCTTAAGTGTACACAGAATTTTTCATGTTAAATCCTCTGAAATCTATTTAGGCAGTTTCACACCAAAATCCCTTAGAGTTACCTACTTTCATCAGTTGCCAGAGGCCCCTAAGCTTTGATATGCTGTCTACTAATAAAAGCTTGACTGCTTAAAAATACTATTTTAAAAATACCATTAAGTTATTTTCTTAGGACTTCAGATTACTTCTCCCAGCACACACCTCCCTTAGCTCTTGTTCTTCCAAAAGCAGAAGAAAGATTCAAAAATGAAAATGCAGAATATTTGCTATCAGAAACCCAAAGATTCCCTCTTCCCCCAATTGGAAAGAAATACTCTACTCTTCCCTTCCCTTAATGGTAAGTAACCCTTTGCCCTTTGAAGACCAACTGCCACTACAAATTTTTGCACTGAGTTCCTTTGCAGTATTAATACCTGTTGGGCTATCATGCTTTATGTTACATATGATTTCTTTCTCTTTTTTAATTTTATGGATGATTTTTATTCCTTTACAGTTGCACTTCAAAAAACTTAGAACACAAAATTTAAAAAGCGTATTTAATCAAAACTTGGTGTTTTAACTGTGACCACAGTTACAACATGGTTTCATCACACTGATATGTATTCAGGAGGAATCCCTTGTTACAGAACCACCTGAAGAAAACACTGTGAGTTACAGGCCTTGAAAGTCTACATTGGATGCTTATGGGAAAATGTACCCTACTTAATGCAGGCAGCTCTTCTTTGAAGGCTTTCTGAGCTTGAAGACTTGGGATTTGGTCTCAATATTTTTTAGGTAGAATGTGAAAATCCATTACTACTTAAAACATTGGCATTGGTGGATTTGATACTGTGCATTTAAGAATCTTCAAGCAACCTGAAACTTCAGAACTGTTGGGAATTTGTAATGTTGAGACAGGAAATTTAATCTGAATGTACTATGGAGCTGACTTCTGGGTAAGAGTCACTCAACCCAGTGGGGTCACTTCATCACCCTTATCTCATTCCATCATCACTCCAATGGGACCTCTTTGGGACTGTCATGTTAGTAGGTAGGTTGTTTGCCCACAACGGTTGCATCCAGCCCCACTGCCCACCTTTCTCTTCTTCCCCTCCCTAATAATCCTTGATGTTTTTAGATTTCCACTTCTACCTCCCCACTACAACTCAGTGTGGATTGAATTAGATCCAACCATAGTGATTAGCTTAGGGGTGACCAGAGACTTTAAACAATTTAATCAAGGCAACCTTAGAAGATCTGTATTATTACTTAGCTATTGTTATGTAGTGAACCACCCAAAATTCAGTTCTTTAAACAATAAGCATTTGTTTTAACTCTACAAGTCAGCTGTGTGGTTCTTCTGATCTCAGCTGGGCTCACCTATGTGTCTATGCTCAGCTGCAGGCCGGGAAGTAGTTCTGCTGCTCCAAACTGGATTCTCTCATGTCTATACTGGTTGGTTGGCTGCAGCTTGGTCTAGGCTGGGCTCCACTGGGATGACTTGTCTTTGCTCCCTGTAGTTTCTCATTGCCTATTAGTAGAGTCAAAGCTTATTCTTACTGTGGAGACAGGATTTCAAGTGAGAGTGAAAATGTATGATCCTCTTGAGGCCTTGGCTCATAACTAGCACTTTGTCACTTCCCCTCTACTCTGTTGGCAAACCCAAGTCATGAGGCAAGCCCAAATCCAAGGGGTGGAGATATAGACTCCACTGCACAATGGGAGGAAGTACAAGTTCACATTGCAAAGGGCATGGTTTCGGGGACAAGTAGGTAATCAGGGCCAATTTTACCATCCATCTACCAGAGTCAGACTGAGATATCAAGATCAAGATTGACTCTCTCCATGTGTCTCACTTCTGGATATGAGCAAAGAAGTAGATGGAAATCCTCAGAGCTGCTGGCATCCTTAATGAGGGAACCCAGCCTGAGGACAAGGACAACCTACAGGGGAAAACAGAATCACAAGAATCACAGAAGAAAAGTGACACAGCCCTCATTGATCATGTGGACATTTGGATCATGCCAGGACTTCCCCTGGACCTATAAGTACTTATGCCAGTAAATTCTGATATCATTCCAGCCTGTGTGATTAGAGTATTCTCTTTGAAACAAAAAAAGACACCTAAATGATATTGCAATTCAACAAAACAATATCCTTTTCTTCTCCCTTAAAATTGCCTCTTCCCTAAGAAATTCTATGGAAGTGAAAATAACTCAAAGGTTGGTTATAGCCTTTCTTAGAAGAAAGTCAAATTTTCATATAAATTAAAGAGTGGAATATCTTATTCAACACAAATTCACATCTGTGACTCTAATCCTATATTTATGGAATATTCAAGAGTCTGAAAGGGTCACTTAAAATTTTCAGTTATAATTTACTGTCTCTTACAGAAAAAAATTACATGTTTCAGTAGACAGTTACTCAAGCTATATTTCTTTTCAAATTATGTCTTTTGAAATTCTCAGTTTAGGTTTTCTTTATTCCCACTAGTGAAGATTTTGTTGACCTTCATGTTCTATGGTTTATATTAAAAATACTACTAGTATGTTGAATATGCTTTACTTAAATTATATACAATCCTTCATGATTCCAACAAAAATTTCAAGGGGGCACTGAACTCATACCCTTCTCAACCAATGTGAAGATTATAGCTTTAATAGTATTTTAAAATTAGTGGACTCATAAAGGACCTTGGAACATGTCTTTCCCAAATGTGGAGTGTCTACTCTATTTGCCATTCATTTATTCAATAAATGGATATATAAAACCTAATGTAATCACCTTTGGCCAAGTACTGTATTAATAGGTTAAGGTTTCAGTGAAAACAACCCTGGGAAGAAGCCCAGATACATAGCTTCTAAACCTAGTTGTGCTACTGAATGGCTGTAAAGCATTAAGCAAGTCACATAAGGACTCCCTAGGACAGTTTTCTTGTTAAATATCAGAATCACTTATCACCTTACTTTATTCACAGACCTCAGCAAGTTCAAGTAAAAAGTCAGAAGAAGCACTTTGATTGATCTGAATTCAAGATTTAGGAAATTCACAGTACAGCATTAACATCAACAGCAGCAGTAAAGTTGTGTGATACAACTCTGAAGACACAGGGTGTCATTTTCACTCTGCTGTGAAGGGAAATCAAACATGGATGAAAACACTCTAAAAGAGCATGGGAGATAATATACAGCCTCAGGCCTACCCTAATTTTCAGTAGGAGAGATTAGTGTGATAGAAAAACCACCCCAAATTTTCTATCAAATGTGTTAGACCTACTCTAGAGAATATTGTCAATGTTTCAAATACAAAAAGCTAATGCAAGGGATGTCAGAGAATTTTCACTTTAGCTTAATAAGAAATTTCCACCTGAGCAGGGTAGCCATGTACATCTGTGCAGTTTGTATACTTTCACATCACACAGAGTACTGTTTATTCACATCACAGTGTGTGATGTGAATGACTCTCTTATGCCTTATGCATGCACAATATACCTATGTGTAACATTCTTCCTCTCAAGTCCCTTCTGTCATTTGTTAATTGGATTGATACAAGTCCCATCCAGTTTCCGAAGTGCTTCTACTTGCCCTGGCTGTTCAGTCTTCTAGCATAAGCTTTTCCATATTAAGGGAAAAGTGGGCCTGAAACATCATTACCCTTAATTGCTCCAAGTCTAAGGACAAATACCTGAGATCTTCTTCTATCAAGTCTTTCCCAGGATGCATGACAATAGAGAGCTAGAAAAGAGGAGGGTCAGCATGCATCTCAAATCAACCAATCAGCCATTCTTTTCTTGGGTTGTCATCAGCTAAATGCATGCAACTCTTCTTCTTCCTGAGATCAATGTTTCTTCATTGCAGTAAAGACTGTTTAAATATTCATATAGCCTTCCCCACTATCAATTGAATAATTCCACTAATACCTGTCACTGCTTGTGTAGTTTCTTTGCTCTACTCTTTTCATTCCACCTACTCTTAAGAAACACTTACGCTGTCCTCCCAGATAATAATAATGATGGAGAATGCTATAATTTACTGAGCACCTACTCGGTGCTCCCAATTATGATGGAAGTGAACTTGAAGACACTAATCTGGCACAGGATCCAGGAATTGTTGTCTCCAAAGTCTTTGCTCTCAGTCTTTTCATTGAGGATTTCATGACTCTGTCTTGGCCTGGGGACAGAGGAGAACCAACTCTTAATCAAGACCCATGGGCAGCAAGGGCAACCTCATAATGTCTTTCCTTCAACATAGTATTCTTTAAATATTGGGTCAGTGTTGATTTAAAAGAGAGTCTGTTGTAAGAAAAAGGGTAGAGTGAGTGGCCATTGGTGAAAGTTCTCAGTCTCTCTTGAGTTGTGTTAAATTACTTACTGTAAGTCCCAACTTGCCCCTCATAGGTCCTACTGCCTTAGAAGGCAGGTCGGTGACAGGGATAGATTTGATTCCAGTAAGTACTCACACTCCCTCTGCACTTGACCATGCAATCTGCTTTAGCCAATGGGACTGTAGCAAATGGGATCCCATTAGAGACTTGAAAAGCATGTGTACATTTCTACTCCTCTCTTTAATCCCTACTATTGCTCAGAGAACAAACCCAGGCTACCCTACTGGAGACATCTGAAAAACACATGGGATAGAGGCAGGGCATCATAGATGAGGCTACCATAGAGCCTCCCAGATGACTGTGGGCACATGAGGAAGCTATACTGAGATTAGCTGAGCCCTAATTGACAGAACCACCCATAAATTCATGAAAAATAATAAATATTTATTTTAATCCACAGGTTTTTCAGGTAGGTTATCTAGCAAGAGATAACTGATACAGTTATCATGGTTTGAAATGGACTATAGGTATTGAATTATCTTCCCCGAGTAGCCATTGTACATGTAGATATTTTATGGAAACAAGCTGTGCCTTCAACATTCACCAGAGGCCACCCATACAGCCCATACCTTTACTGAGCCTTCTCTTTGCTTATGCTAGGATAGTATTTGCTTCTCCAGCTCCTAATCATTGGGTAATACTGTCCACCCAGGCAATGTTAAGGTTTTGCCTCAGAGAAAAGTTCAGAATCTTTGCTGAGGTACTCACTTTTGCTCACAACCTTGCCTCTATGAATATATCTATTAACCTGCAGACAAAGCCTCAGCCAAGGTGAAAGCCTTGTGAGGCTGGCACCTTAGTCCTAAAGTCACCTGACTGGATCATAGCACTTAAGAACCCAACGGCAAAAAGATAAAACCAAGGCCCATGGCCAACTTAGATGTCTGTAGCTTGCTGTGTTCACAAGCCCATGCCTATGTCACAGACCTATCCCAAGCTTCTCCATTTGTTACTGTGACCCACCAGTCACACTCCCTTAATGTTCCTGTAGATTCCTGGACCAATTAATACAGTTTTTCTGGGTGTGGGGGCAACAAAGTGTATCCCTCCTCCCCACCCAAGTTTTGAATCAACTGAGATTTTAAAAATTGCTAATGAAGGTGGAGTTTTAAAAATAGAGTTGATATGGAAGAATGTGGTGTATATCTGTGAGAAAGGGAGGTCCTGAATACTGAGCCTCAAACTTGGGCAGACTTAATCACATGGTCATGGTGGGATGCACCTACTCAGAGTACTGAACAAGAGACTTGCTTCTCTTAATTAGCACTTCCTGTTTCTGAAGAGCATTTCCTTCACATTCTTTTATTAGATGCCTTTTTTTTTTCCTGTACATCTTAGCTCATAACTGACCTTCTGAGAGTGGTTTTTACCAACTTTCTGGTCACTATCATGTTACCCTGTGTGTCAGTTTTAAAACATGTCTAAAATTCTTTGGCACTCCTTTTATCCTGACATAGGGCTGAAGTTCCCACTCCTTGAATCTGAGCCAAACTTGAAGACTATTAAAACCAGCAAAACACATTAGAAATGACTGCATAAGTCACATAACTTTTGAGGTAAAGTTATCAAAGGTGATAGTTTCCACATTGCTTTCTGGGAACTTGCTTTCAGAGTACTGAGCCAGTGAGTATGAAAGCCAGCTACCCTGAGGGTGCCAAGCTGGGAAGGACCCCAAGCCACATAGAAGGGCCACAGGCAGGTGTTCCAATCAGCATTCACAGCCCACCAGCTACCAGACAAGTACATAGGACACTTCCTGGTGACTTTAACCCATAGCTATCAAGTGTTCCAGTCTTAGAGTCTTCCCAGATGAGGCTCTAGAAATCATCACAGAGGCAATCTGTCTCCACTGTGCCCTGTCAAATTCCCAAATTCCTGAGTCCATGAGCATAATTAAATGGTTTGTTTAATTACATTAGCTTTTGGGTTAGTTTGTTATGATGTGATAGCAATTGGAACACCTTGTTTATAACGTTTTTTTTTTTAAAGATTTTATTTATTTATTTTTAGAGAGGGGAAGGGGGAGAGAAAGAGAGGGAGAAAAGTATCAGTGTATGGTTGCCTCTCACGTGGCCCCTACTGGGGACCTGGCTGGCAACCCAGGCATGTGCCCTGATGGGAAATCGAACTGGCGACCCTTTGGTTCACAGTCCGCGCTCAACCCACTGAGCTACGCCAGCCAGGGCAATATGTTTTTCATAGTACTACTTATCACTGTCACAAACCATATTGTTATTTATTTATTGATTGATTGATAGCCTATCATCCCTACTCAAATGCAGGTTAGCTCTGCTAGCACAGGGACTTTTCTGTCTTAGACCTAAAACAGTGTTGACACATAGCAGACAGTCAATAAATGCTTGTTGAATGAAGGAATGAACAAATGTCTTTTCCCTTGTAGAGCAGAAATAAGAGTTTCTGAGAGAGTATTTCAATTTTCTTATTCTTCATCTCTAGGCCCTAGGCAATAAAACTGAGGCTGTTTGTGTGAAATATAAAGTAGACTGTTCCTTTTCTAATATCCAGGCAAACTATCCTGTCAAACATTCAATTATTTATTCAGTGATATGGGCTCAGCTCACCCCACAAGCCAGGCACTGTAATTCTTACTCCAGACACTGAGGTAGAAAAGACTTAGGCAGTCCTCAACAATTCATTGTCTGGAGGGGCATGGGCAAATTAGAGGGTGGGGAAGCATCTTTAGCAGAACATGGCCTCAGAAGCACCCCTTCAAAGGCAGGGCAGTGACTGCTGTCCACACACCACCATATCCTCAGAGCTCTACTCAGAGCCTGGCACAAAGCAGGTGCTCAGGAAATACTTGTTGACTCTTGAATGGAGGAAACAGAGATCGTCCTGAACCAGGCAAAAAGCAAAGACATGCGTCAAAAGATAAGGGTGACTATGCAAAAGGGAAGTCTTGTTAAATGTCTAAGTAACATTTTGTTCTCACTTGGCTTACTCTGCCCTCATAAAAAGTCATTACAGAAACCAATTTAGAATACCAAGGAGCTTGGCACAAACATGTGCTATTTTTTTTTTTAAAGCAAGCCCATTAAAATGACATGAAAAAATAATGGCATCTGTCTCAGGTTTCTGCTTGGAGATAAATTTGTGCAATCTCAGCATTTTATCTGGGCTGCTCCCCTGAGAAGATGCACTGGGGAAGCAATTTGTATGTATCTCTTTAAATGAAAACAGGGAAGCCTTGAAGTCTATGGTTTGTACACTTCTGTAGATCCCAATCCAATCATGCAGAAGGTGTCAGATCTGAATACTTTGTGGGCTGTTAACTACACACAATTTTGTCCCCCTGGTATTTACATCTAAGGCAATGCAAATCCTCTGATTTATAGCCAAGTTAGGATGCTGAGAATGTTCTTGAGCAGAATGTGCCTCAAATTAATTATGATATGGAGAAAATTGGGGCCTATCACCAGGAGCAGAGGATGTGTTGAATTATTATTTGCTGAAAGAATGAATGAGAATAACTCATAAGGGTGCTTTATGCTTTCTATGGATTTATGCATTTCAAATACAGTCTCAGCCAGCCAGGCCTTACCATGACAATTTCATAGATTCAGAAAGGGAGTTTAAAAAAGCAACACAAGTCTAGGACTTCAGGCCAAGATGGAGGTGTAGGCGGACACACTGTGCCTCCTCTCACAACCAAGATTAAGAACAACAAGAATATAGAACCAAAATACCCCAACCAGAATAGATAGAGGATTGAATTGTTCAGAAGTCCGACAACAATTCACCTAGACTGGTAAGAGGGGTGGAGTCAGCAGCCAGCGGAGAGGGGTCGCAGCAGGAAGAAGCAGTAGCTGTGGTCCCAGGCACACAGGCAGTGGCTACTGAGTGCAGGAAGGCAATGAGCAGACCAAGAGAGGTGCACAAGGTGGCTGACCACTGTTACACATTTGCACGCAGATAAGCCAGGCAAAAATGGGCAGGTAGACAGACTGCGCAGCACAGGGCCCCAGTGCCTGGAAATAGAGCTTAAAAGGCACTGATTGAGAACATTTGTGGGGGTAGGGGTGCTGGGAGGGGGTCCCAGCCTCACGAGAGAGTTTGTTGGAGAGACCCACAGGGTCCTACAATGTGCACGATCCCACCCACAAAGAAATCAGTGCCAGAAGGGCTCAATTTGCTTGGGGAATGAGGTGGAAGGGATTGGAATGTGAAATCGGAGCAGGTGCCATTATTCCATCTTGGACCCTGCCCCCACATCCAGCAACACCCCAGCGACTGGGTTGCCCCACCCTCATGAACGCCTAAGGCTCCACCCCTCACTACATAACAGCCAGGACCAGACAAAAAACAAACAAACAAACAAAACAAACAAACAAACAAAAAACTAGGATGGCTCAAATGGGAGAACAAATCGGGGCTCCAGAGCTAATTCAACTAAGTGACCAAGAGGTAGCCAACCTATCAGATGCACAGTTCAAAGCACCAGTGATTAGAAAGCTCACAGAATTGGTTGATTTTGTTTGCCAATTAGATGAATGAATGAAGGCTACAATAAGTGAAATGAAGAAAAATGCACAGGGAACCAACAGAGATGGGAGGAAAACTGGGACTCAAATCAATGGAGTGGACCAGAAGGAAGAAAAAACAACCAAACAGAAAAGAATGAAGAAACAAGAATTCAAAAAAATGAGAGGCTTAGGAACCTCCAGGACATCTTTAAATATCCCAACATCCGAATTATAGGGGTACCAGAAGGGGAAGAGGAAGAGCAACAAGTGGAAAACTTATTTGAACAAATAATAAAGGAGAACTTCCCCAATCTGGCAAAGGAAATAGACTTCCAGGAAGTCCAGGAAGCTCAGAGAGTCCCAAAGAAGTTGGACCCAAGGAGGAACACACCAAGGCACATCATAATTACATT